>RJWM01019296.1:0-39247 GCA_004363535.1 Dasyprocta punctata
AACCTCGCGCCTGCCTGACAGGCGCGTAAGCCGCTGAGCCAAACTCCCGGTCCTGGTTTTTCGAGGCAGGGTCGCACTGTGTAGCTCAGGCCGGCCTTGCGCTCGCGTTGTAGCCCAAGCCGGCCTCGAACTCACAACGCTCCGCCTACCTCAGCCTCCCGAGTGCTGGGATTAAAGGCGTGCGCCACCACGCCCGGCTAGGATAGACTTTAAAACCTTGAAGATAGCAAATAAAATTAAAAAAAAAAAAAACCTTGAAGATAGGTTTGCAGCTTGTTATCACAAAAGGAAAGATCTCTTAAAAATAACAACCTGGAAGTAATAATTCAGTGTCTGCAAGACAACCCAAAGAAACATAACTTAAGAATAATAGGTGTGAGTGAAAAAGCAGGGGTCAATACAAATGACATTGAAAGTCTGTTTACAGAATTAATATCAGAAAACTTTCCAAGCTTGGGAAAAGGAAGTGACATTCAGTTAAGTGAAGCATATAGAACTCCAGTTAGCCATAGTAAAATAAATCTACACCCAGACATAGTAATCAAGATCCCAGAAATTCAACACAAGGACAGAATATTAAAAGCTGTTAGAGAAAAGAAACAGATCACCTATAAAGGAAAACACATCAGAATCACAACAGACTTCTCAACACAAACCATCAAATCAAGAAGAGCTTGGAGTGAAGTATTTCAGGTCCTGAAAGATAACTTCCAACGCAGATTGATGTACCCTGCAAGACTATCTTTCAAAATTAATGGAGAAAGAAGATACTTCCATGACAAAAAACAACTGAAGGATTTCGTGACCACGAAACCAACCCTACAAAGAATACTAAAGGACATTCTAGAGAGAGATAAAAAAGACCACAGCTACAGGAACAGCAGCAGAAGGGGGATCACCAAACGGGGCAGACAGTTGAACAGAGAGGAGAAGTAGGTAGCCAGTGCAGGGAAATAGCATGGCAGAGATTAGGCAGTGCATGTTGACCATAACCATTAATGTAGATGACCTCAATTTCACCAATAAAAAGAAACACAGGCAGAGTGGATCAGGAGACAGGATCCACCAAATGTTTTATACAGGAAACACATGAAACTTGAAAGGGGGTTCATAGACTGAAATTCCAAGTAGAGACAACAGGGTGACAGGGAACCAAAAAGAAGTGGGGGTAGCTTGCCCATTAGCTGCAGAGTGGACTGGAAGGACATGGCATTTTTATGCAATGGAAAGCTACTCAGCTATAAGGAAGGATAACCTCGAGTCTCTTGTAGGTAAATGGATACAGCTTGAGATCATGCTCATGGATCAAATGGTTCAGAGTCACATGGGTGAACATCATGTTGTCTCCCTGGTGTGAAAGACTGGAGAAGTTGGTGGGATTCAAAATGCACAATACATGTTGTGAAAGTGAAAGAGAAGGAAATGCCTGAAAGGGGAAGGCAGTGGCCATTGTTAATCTATTATCGTGATTTGAATCCCGTAGTTTTCATTGTTCTGTTTGATTTGGTTTTATTCTGTTTAAGTTTGTCTAATTTTATTGTACTTGATGGCATGGACAGCTATTTCAAAGATAACAAGATACATTATGTTAGTAACCATTATTGATTTCCTACTACCTTGTTTTGAAGCCCTGTATTGCTTTGTTTTGAGTGATTTTATTGTTTTGATTTGTTTGATTGTATTATGTCTGATGATATAGGCAACTACTTGTTAGATAACAAGAGGCATTATGGTAACCACTGTTGTTTTACTATTGTTTTGAAGTCCTGTATTGCTTCCATTATTTCATTTTTATTGGTTTTATTCTGTACTGTTTTGTTTGAAGTCATGTACCATGTTCATTGTTTATTTTCATTGACTCTATTCTGTTTTGTTTCATTTGGTTTTATTCTCTTCAAAAAAAAGAGCAAAAAGAGGAAAGGAAGAGAGCAGGGCAGAGTATAAAACTTCCACAGAACTCCCTCTGGAGTTTTCACACAGCCTTGTCTAGAAATTTAAGGACCTCCCATGCAGATCTCACATCCTGTATTGCCACTTCCATCCCTTTGGCCACTGTATGTGTAATATGTAAAGAATAAGTGTTAAAAGGGGAATTTCTTTGAAGTACCAGCTTTATATTTTTATAGTAAGCATATGCTAATAGTGAAAAGGAGTAGATATTTTCATAACATAGGTCGTTTTACAATATTAAGACGATAGAAGTGTAGCATCTTTAGGGGGAGGAAAAACCATCATTTTGCCTTTTTTTTTTTTTTTTTTTTGGTACCAGGGATCAAACTCACAACCTCATACCTGCCAGGCAGGCGCTTATGCCACTGAGCTAAATCCCTGGCCCTATTTTTTGAGACAGGGTCTCACTATGCATTTCAGGCTGGTCTTGAACTCACTCTGTAGCCCAGCTGGTCTCGATCTCCCAATGCTCCTCCTGCCTCAGCCTCCCGAGTGCTGGGATTAAAGGCATGCTCCACCATGCCCGGCTTAAAACCATCATTTTACTGTGCCTCCCTCCTTCCCCCCAGCCCTCCTTTTCTGGTTTAACAGCCTATGCATAAATCTAAGAGCAAGCTGAGAAGAGAGAAACGATTGTTTGGGGCTCACTGTGTGGCAATTTTTTTCCAGGCTTCAGGAAAGAATCTGAACTTGAATGATGAAAGTCAGCATGGCTTGCTCATGCAGCTGCTCAAACTCACCCACAACTGCCTGAACTTCGATTTCATTGGCACCTCTACTGATGAGTCCTCAGATGATCTCTGTACCGTACAGATCCCCACCAGCTGGAGATCAGGTAACAGACCATCCCACCTGAGCCCATCTGCCACGCAGCTCAATGACAAGTCTGCAGGATAATCCAGAAAACCTCTGCAGTGTTGTTTAAAAGAAAACTTAAAATTTTGCTATCTGTTTTCATAATGCAGAGAGGTTGTTACAGGAATCTTGCAGATTCTCCCAGCATGGGAAAAATTTTAATTACTGAATAATAATAGTTGTGTACCTTACCTCTTGTATGAATCACCCGGAGACTTCTGATAGCTGTTTAGGGTACTGTCTTGTCTTTAAGAACAGTATCAGACATGAACTTTGGTTTGTTTTTATGTTTCTAAGGATAAAAAATTTTAAATTCTTGCTATGGCAGGGGTGTTTAGATTGCTTGAAATTTGCTGAGAATCAAAAGAGTGAATCTGTTTCTTAGAGGAGTAAAAATTAAATAGGAAAACATGAAGGCCCTGCTAGTTTAACACTTTCTAAAGAGAGATCTTCTGTAAGGTAAATAAGCAGAAGGATGGTGCCAGAAGAAAGCGAGTGACACTGTACATGTACAATAATGTCTTCTGTCTCCCTCCCCCCCAGCATTTTTAGATTCTTCAACTCTGCAGCTGTTTTTCGACCTGTATCATTCCATCCCTCCTTCATTCTCACCTCTGGTGAGTCAGAATCAATTTCTAAAGCAAACATATTTCTAGAAAGTAGCAATGGGAAATGGGCGTTGTTTATTTTGTTCTACAAAAATCATAGAGGTCAACTATAGAAATACTAGAATTAGACATCTAGCCTCGTGAGATTAAGCTTATAACCTAAAGGTTCAGAAATAAAGTCTTTGTTATTTTTAAATTAGTCCAAGCTGGGCATGGTATGACACACCTATATAATTCCAGCACTGGGGAATCTGAGGCAGAAGGATCTTTCAGTTCAAGGCCAGCTCAGGCTACTTCACAAGACCAAAACAAAAGTCTTGTCAGCTGGCTAGTTGCTATAGATGGTCAAGTTTTTTTTGTCCTATCTTGAATCTGACTCTTTAATATACCTCACACTGATGGCCACAGGCATAATTTGGGAATTTTAATACTGTTAGAAAATGCCTCAAGCAAATATTTACATAGTGATAAATGGAAGTGGTAATGAAAAGGCTAATTTGGCTGCTTATCTTGAAAACTGTTGGGAATTATGTATTTCTTCTTTTTTTTTTTTTGAGACAGGGTCTCATTATATAGTTCAGGCTGACCTTGAACTTAACTGTGTAGCCCAAACTGACCTCAAACTTGAAGCAGTTCACCAGCCTCGGCCTCCCAAGTGCTGGAATTACAGGCATGCTTCACCATGCCTGGCTGTATTTCTCCTTTAAAGCAATAATTGGCCTCAATCTCATAATCATTCAGGTTCTAGAATCCTGATCCACTATTTAGATTCTTGGTCTAAAATACTGTTGTATACAAACTATACACAGAAAATGCCATGAAGTAGTAGGTGTTTCCCGGGTGTTTCTGCAGGGGACTGCTTTTCTCTTCACTGTAGCACTTTTCCAAATTAATACAGACTTTCCTGTGAGCAGAAAAGGACTGTTTGACACAGAGAGGGCGAAATAAAGGGGCTCCCACAAGGTGTGGTGACGCACAAGCCTGGGGCTGCCAGTGTGGGGGCCCGGGGCAAGAGAACGAAATGCTGGAGAGAGTGAAAGCCAAGGCCCAGGAAAGGGTGGAACAGCAAGTGCTGCAGCCATCCAAAGAGACTGCCAACCCAGCCCTTCCTCCTGGCCTTGTACTTCCTGCTGGTCCTTGCCATCAGCCTGGAGCCAGAGGGTAAGGGGCTAGGCTGTGGTTGACAGAGGTTAGCCTTCCAGGAACAGAGCAAGGTAGAAAAGGAAAAAAAATGGATTGATTGCTGAGGGACAGAATATGAACATCTAGCACAGTAGGATATGCCTTATTTCGTTATGTGCTACCTAGTGAAATCTGACGAACCAAAAAGCATAAGTAAAATCTCAAACTTTATTTGCACTATAAATTGCTTAATACATATAGATATGACTTAAAGAACCCATTGGGATGATAAAAGAATGTCTGAGGAAACTTTCCAAACAGAATGTAATCATAGTTACAATGATCAATTTAGATCTGATGCTCTTTTCCTTTATAAAGCTGCTTCAGAAACTATACCCTGAATAATATGGTAGGAGGGCACAAGGTATGGTGAAAATAGCTGCATCATCTTAATCAGTGTGCCTGTGTCGTGCCTTGCTTTCAGGTATTATCCTGCTTAGTACAGATTGCCTCGGTTAGAAGATCCCTGTTTAACAATGCTGAGAGAGCCAAGTTTCTCTCTCATCTTGTTGATGGTGTTAAAAGAATACTGGAAAATCCACAGGTAAAATTTTTGAGAATTTGTGAATGTATAGGGTTATATATGTATAGGACAGCTCTAGAAGCTAGAGAGAAATTCATATAGAGACTAGACTTAGTAGAAATTCCAGAAAATGATGTAGTCTTGCTTTTCAGAAGAATTACGTGAATCTGTATAGGAAAATTCTGAGAGTTTACTTGCCCCTAGAGAAGATTGTATCCTCCAGCTTTAGAAGCGCAGGAGCCATGCAAAAGGATCACTGCAGTACAAGGGAGGAACGGTGGAGCTGGTCATCTTTCATCAAGAAATGAAGAATCTAAAGTTTGGTCTCCCTTTACATTTTTAAAATGTATATCCTAAGATACAGGGCTGTTTCTAGGTGGGGAGCTATTTCTCTTTCAGATACTCATTCTGTAACTTGATTCCCCTTTTTGTCTTTGTCAGCTGACACCTTCTATTTTTCAAACTATTATTTCTCCATAGTAAAAAAAAATTATAACAGTTTATTTTTAAACATACTCAGTTCCATCCCTGTCTATAATTATTCCTTATTCACTCAACAAAGTACCTACTGTGTGCCAAGGTTATGGTACTAATCAAAGTCTCTGCCCTTGTATGCTAATAGAAGAAGGTGCTTATAAGGAAACAAATATACTGACACTGTAAAAATCTATAATACTTGTTATAATTGCTTGATGAAATATGTGAACACGTTAGGAATAAATTTAATACAGTTAATGATACAAATATGTGAAATGATTGTATTGCTTTGCCATTGTAGTAAGCTGTAGTATTTTGCTTATTGATCAGTTCAATAGATGTGAAAATACTTTATTAGATTTATTTTGGTTGCTGGAAGCAAACAAGTCAGTCATGTTTTAGATGGTGCCCCCTTCTGCCATTAATCAGTTTTATGACTTTCGCATTGTCAAGTGATCCCTCTAGCTTCCTTTTCAAACTCAATCAGTTTAGGTTAACCCATCTTATAGGTGATTATTCTGAATGACTGAGATAGTGTAACAATTGCTTTTAAAAATGACTTTAAAAAAAACTGTGACTAAGCCGGGCGTGGTGGCACACACCTTTAGTCCCAGCACTTGGGAGGCTGAGGTAGGCGGAGCATTGTGAGTTTGAGGCCGACTTGGGCTACAACGCGAGCGCAAGGCCGGCCTGAGCTACATAGTGCGACCCTGCCTCAAAAAAACCAGGGCTGGGAGTTTGGCTCAGTGCCTTAAGCGCCTGCCCTGGCAGGCGCGAGGTTGAGAGTTCAATCCCCGGTGCCACAAAAAAAAAAAAAAAAAAAAATTGTGACTAAACATGTTATGGAGGTGTCATTCCAAATCATCATCTACAGCCAAAAGATTTAGAAATAGATTCCCCTTCCCCATGCCATCCTAAACACATGTCCTTGTTGAAGTATGGTGAACCACATCTTGCATTTTATTTTCCTCTTGTGCTGTTGCCAGAGTTTATCAGACCCCAACAATTACCATGAGTTTTGCAGACTACTGGCCAGATTGAAGAGTAACTACCAACTGGGAGAATTAGTTAAGGTGGAAAACTACCCTGAGGTCATCCGGTTGATAGCCAACTTCACAGTGACCAGCCTACAGGTTTGTCTTTGGTTGCTTTTGTCCTTCTTTTTAAACATTAGGATTTCTTGCTCAGAGGTTTTAACCTTTTAAGAATATTCTTCCCTCAACCAACCTTGGCACTGTGACTTCAGACATCACATACCGTGTAGAACAGTTACTCTCAGCAGCCTACAGCCTGTTTGTTTAAATCTACAGAAGTGCAGGCTGGGGCTGTGGGTGAAATGCATTGGCAGAGTACTTGCCTGGCATGGGTCAGGCCCTGGATTCAGTCCTCAGTACTGTCAGAGAAAAAGGGTGCAGGGACTACGATTTGAGGATCAAGTAGGAATTACAACAGTGATGTTTAAATTCAAGATAGAAAGAATTGCGTTTTACCCTCTCTGAAAAAAAACAAGGTAGAACAGAGTTAATTAAGCAGGAAAATAAAAAGAAAGCTAGTACCCTAACTTTCTTAGTCATTTGACACAGGACTTCAGGTCTCAAACAGTATGACTTGTATCAGTCGTTTTGGGTCCTCTAGTATTGACAAGTTCTGCAGGTGATTCTCATGCATGCTGATGTCTAAAAACCATTTACATACAGCTTTCTGGGTGGTTGGGCTTACACGGCTAACATGAAACTGCCTTCTCATTAGATGCTTAGTACCTGAAGTATTAATAATCACTTTGCTTTACACAGAACAAAGCCCATGAACACTTATCCTCTTAATTTTTTTTTAAGTGTGTATTTGGGATTATGTGAACAGAAATGACAAAACGTGCCTTCTGCTCTTATCTTTAGCACTGGGAATTTGCCCCAAACAGTGTGCACTATCTCCTGAGCTTATGGCAGCGGCTGGCAGCCTCTGTGCCATATGTCAAAGCCACAGAACCCCACATGCTGGAAACGTATACTCCTGAGGTCACCAAAGCCTACATCACATCCCGTTTGGAATCTGTGCACATCATACTGAGGTAAAGAAACCTGGACCACCTCCCTCATTTTCTCATCCTTAGCCAGGTATCGGTCTTAGTAGAGATCAAACACCCAATTGGCAATGCGGATCTTGACATGAAGCCCATTGGCACTAACACTGTTCATGGTTATCCTTCCTTGTCAGTAGAGTGGCATAGGAGAGCAAAAAATCTGAAAGAATAGTCTTTCTCAGCCGGGCGTGGTGGCGCATGCCTTTAATCCCAGCACTCCGGAGGCTGAGGTAGGAGGAGCATTGTGAGTTCGAGGCCGGCTTGGGCTACAACGCGAGCGCAAGGCTGGCCTGAGCTACACAGTGTGACCCTGCCTCAAAAAACTAGGACTAGGAGTTTGGCTCAATGGCTTAAGCACCTGACTGGCAGGTGCGAAATTGTGCGTTTGATCCCTGGTACCGCAAAAAAAAAAAAAAAAAAAAAGAATAGTCTTTCTCTTCAGCATCCTATTCATGTCCCCACTTTTTCCCATCCATAATAGTTATCTTTGAATACAAAAGCACATCCACATAAGCTTTCTCCTCACCACTGATTTTCTTTAAATGTAAGAAGCATTTTAGGATATTTTTAGGTGGTAGCAGATAGGTTATGGTGCTTAATGTGAACCCTTAAGGAAATAAGTACATTGGTAAGATCATACAATTTTGTTACCATCTCTGGTTTCAAAGCTTACAAGAAGACATGAGAGTTCTAGGCAGCTGATCACTGATTGCATTATACTAACACAGGGTTTCTATCAACCTTGACAGTTAACTGGGCCAGAAACCTGAAGTTAAAAAAACAAAACAAAAAAAAAAAAAACAACCAGGCTCTTTGAGAAGTAACTTTTATAAAATGAAGTTGTCTTTGTTAAGGGATCATTCTTGTGTGTTTTTTCACTGGCTATTTAACTGACTATTCCTGAAGGGAATTTACTTGGATTCTGAGGGCCTAAGATTTTTTAAATTCCGATTCTTAAATTTGCCCATAGTCAAATTCATACAATCATCTTGAGTTATAGTCTGAACCGATAGTGACTCGAGTTCATGAAGTTCACTGGAAAACATTGTCCAGTCAACTGGTTTCCTGGATTACACAAGTGGGGAGTTATTAAGCATTTGTAGGCCCCAGGTTCAGGGAGCCAGTTCATAGCTGTGTACTCTTGAGCAAGTTTCTCCACTCATTTTTTGTAATACACAATTGGTAAAGGCCTATCTTGATAGGTTCTTATGAGGATTAAATTAGCATAGCCTGGCACCATGTGTAGCAAGTGCGTGGTAGACACAAGCAGTCAGCTGCTAGTGTAGTACTGCTGTTGCTGGTGCTGCCATGCTGTGATGGAATGGTTGTAAACTCACCGTTGGACACAGTATTAGAATGCAGGACCCAGTGCATAAGGCAAGACCTGCTGCAGAATCATAATTCTGTACCTGCAATTCTGAAATCCAAGTGTGAAACTAAATTTCCTCATTAGTTTCTCACCAAAATTCACTTGGTAGCAAAACTTTGATAAGAGCTGATATTGGATTGTTTGTAGAATTGTTTTTTAAATGCCTGCTTAGTGTGACTGTAATATTCATACATTTGGAACTCTGTTTGATAAGCCACAGGGTCCATTTGGGGTTTTACATTATGAGAGAAACATCATATTGCCTTCCTCAAATCTGAAAACTTCCAAATTCCTAAACACATCTGGCCATAGTGGCCTCATCTAATAGATTGTCTACTTGTAGTCCCAGAGTTTATGATAGTCAAAAACAAGCAAAAGATAAAAAGCCAAGTCTTCAAATTATTGAGAAGTGGAAGACCACCCGGTTTGTGGTAGACAGATGTTAAAGGTAGGAATTCAGATGGTACGATTGATGCCAACAAGCAGAGTATACCCAAGGAAGACCGCTGCAAAGGCAGTGATACCTGCCTTACAACTTTCTAAATATCCTTCCTTGGATGAAAGGGGTTTTGTAATGTGGGCCTGTACAATTAGAAATGGTGGTTAAATGAAGAAGAGCGCTGCTGCATCAGAGAAGTCACCGGGAATAGTTCAAGAGCACTCTCTTTTTTTCTTCCCATGGGATAGAGATGGCCTGGAAGACCCACTCGAGGATACAGGTCTGGTCCAGCAGCAGTTGGACCAGCTATCCACCATTGGGCGTTGTGAGTATGAGAAGACCTGTGCACTCCTCGTGCAATTGTTTGACCAGTCGGCCCAGTCCTACCAGGAGCTGCTGCAGAGTGCCAGCGCCAGCCCGATGGACATTGCGGTACAGGAGGGTGAGTCACGTGCAGAGCTCTAGACCTATGAGGAAATGTTGCTGGTACCCTTGGCACCTTATCACACCCTTTTCCAACCTTCCCCCCAGAAGGATTCATTCAGTCAGATCCATAAACACAAAAGAGGGTAGGTATATCAGTGGATCAATACTAGGTGATTAGCCAAGTTAGCTAAAGTCAGACTTAACAGTGGGTGTGTTTAACTCTAAGGGAGTTCTACACTCTAAAAATAATGACCTCAGCCCGCAGCACTCAGGAGGCATAGGCAGGAGGATTGCTGCAAGATTGAGGCCAGCCTGGACTACATAGTGAGTTCAAGGCTAGTCTGCACTGCATGGCGAGACCCTGTCTCAAAAAATAAATAAATAAATAAATAATAAAAATAATGACTTCATCTGATGCAGGACGGCTGACCTGGCTGGTGTACATCATCGGAGCCGTGATCGGTGGGCGGGTTTCCTTTGCCAGCACTGATGAGCAGGATGCTATGGATGGCGAGCTTGTCTGTCGGTAAGTGCGCCCCACAGAAGCCTTCCATTCTGCTCCTCTGACCACACTCCTGCCCCTACTGGGGCCCCATGGATGCTCTCCTCCCTGTGTGCAGAACATAGTCTTAGAAAGCTAAGTGCCTTAATAACAGAGGCCTGCTACAATACAGTCCAACTTCAAGCCTTCGATGAGTGCAGTACGATCTCTGCCTATGAGCCTTACTAAAAAACATGTTAGCAATAATTCTGCCAGGAAGTGATGGATACAGACTTGGGACAATAATGTGGGGAGTAACTTTTAGTTCTGATTAAGGGTACTATCTCAGAGTTAATGGAATGTGGGCTGCTTTTGCCATGCCAACACAGGTCTTAAAGGAAACCGGCTGCTCAGCTGTTGCCAGGTATGGAATTATGGAACTTCTCCAGCTTTTCAGATCTCTTAGCTGTACACCTGTCCATCTGTGGGATGAAGTTATTTTATATCTCTGTAATTCTCGTTTTTTTAAAAACCTTTAAGTGAACTTTACTTAATGAAAAATTTTCTAAGTTGAGGGGAAGGACATTAGAACATAATTAGTAATTTTTGAAAACTTACCTAACAGAGAAATAGAAGGCAAGTTTTTAGATGTAGAAGTTCTCAAGCATGTTTGACTTTAGAAGTACTTCCCCTCTTAAAAAGTACTGACCTCAGCCGGGCGTGGTGGCGCATGCCTTTAATCCCAGCACTTGGGATGCTGAGGTAGGAGGAGCGCTGTGAGTTCAAGGTCCGCTTGGGCTACAATGCGGGCGCAAGGCCAGCCTGAGCTACATAGTGCGACCCTGCCTCGAAAAACTAGGGCCAGGAGTTTGGCTCAGTGGCGTAAGTGCCTATCTGGCAGGCGTGAGGCTGTGAGTTCAATCCCCAGTGCCGCAAAAAAAAAAAAAAAAAAAAAAGTATTGACCTCAACGTTTTTTAACATTTAGTAGTTAATTTCAAAACAAACCTATTATATGCTAAAATAAGTAAGTTTTATGAAGAATAACTATTTTCCAGTATCAATGAGAAGAGCAGAATTGTTTTACATTTTTACAAATCTCTTCATCTCCTTGCATGGTAGAAGTCAGCTGGATTCTGCCTTTAGTCTGCTGTGAGAGACCCACTGCACCCTCATGTGCAAATACAAGTGAGAAGGGCAGAAATAATTTAGGGTAGTTATAAAAATGATTTTGTGACTTTGCAGAGAACTACTACTCTGAAGAGTTCAAAACTTTCAGGTACTGTTTCAAGGGATGTTTTGGACTTTATTGGTCTATAGATATCTCAGTAATTCTCATTCAAAAAATCCCCTTTGCCGTGCATGGTGGCACATGCCTGTAATCCCAGCACTCAGAAGGCAGAGGCAGGAGGATTGTCATAAGTTTGAGGCCAGCCTGGGCCACATGGTAAATCCCCATTTGTCTTTTTTTTCTGCTTATTTTTTTTATTAGATGCCTATTTGTCCTGTCTTAATCCTAATAAAAATCTCCATGGTTCCACTGCTATTTTTCAAAGAATAGAGCAAAGATTTAATAGGAATGAGATCTAATTCTTATTCTGATTCTGCAACCTGACATGATACTATATATGTGTCATGATAAAAATCTAGTTCAGACAGTGTCTTGTAGACTGGATCGAGTAATTTATTCATGATATGTCAGAAATAATTTGCTACCTCTTCTCACACTATCCAAATGTCAAATGACTCACTTAAAATAACATCATTTTTACTTGTTCAACTTTCACTCAGGTTTTCCACTGTGCTTTCTTAGGGGGTGAGGGGTACAGGGAAAAGGAATGAAGTCATGAGTAGTGTATCTGCAGTTTGTCCCTGGAAGTGTTTCCTGCCTATCCTTTGTGTGTCTCCATTCTTTTCATGCCCTGGAGAAAAAAAAACATCAAGAATCACTTGGCTAGTCCAGGCTCCCTTGTTGGTATAGATGAACTGGAGTGTAGAAAACCACCCAGCGTCTCACAGAAATTTCAAGAAAGACGATTAGCCCTGCATCCATGTTTTCCCACTGTTTCTAAAGTGAATGAGTTCTGTCTCAATGGACAAATACCGAGCCATTGTATCTTGGCTGTGGTTCCTGTGGGGCAGAAATGAGGACTTTTATTCCCTCTCCAGAGTAGAGAATGCATTCATTGAAGGTGGGTAAGGGGAGAGCACATAATCAACTCATTCATGGTAGCTTGGATTGTCTAGAGTGGCCAGGAAATCCTGCTGTTGAATCATTGCTCCTCCTTCTCTAGGGTGCTCCAGCTCATGAA
The DNA here is from genome assembly GCA_004363535.1 of Dasyprocta punctata. Lineage (NCBI taxonomy): Eukaryota > Metazoa > Chordata > Mammalia > Rodentia > Dasyproctidae > Dasyprocta > Dasyprocta punctata. The sequence goes on from RJWM01019296.1 coordinate 12,701, forward strand.
CCTGACAGATTCCCGCTTAGCTCAGGCGGGTAATGAGAAGCTTGAATTGGCCATGCTGAGCTTTTTTGAACAGTTCCGTAAGATCTACATTGGAGACCAGGTGCAGAAATCCTCGAAGGTAACAGACTCACAGTTGGCTCCATTTAGTTCTCACTTCTTGCATGTGGAAACAGAAACAGTTGATAACAGTTGAGAGACAGGCTCCAGATTCTAGGTACTGGGATAGTCCAAATGTTTTCTCTTAGTCTATAGAATTCTGGGAGTCTCATCAAAGAATTGGGGCCATTTCTCTAGTAGTCCATATGCTTAACAAATGGCCAGTCAAAACATGTTGTTCTCCCCCAAATTGGCAGTTGCTAGTCTCTAAACATGAATTAATGTTCAGAGAAGCACAAGGTTTTGACAGAGTTTTGTCATATCAGTATCGAAGGGGACCAGTAAGAGAGTTCAGTTCTGAGAAATTGGCCCATGCCTTTAGCCAGTGTGCCCCAGAATTGTCTATTTTCTTTGCACATCTTATCCTATGTGTAGAAAAACAATCTGGGGATGTTATTATTCTAATTTCTAGTTTCTAGTTACTTTCTCTTTCTTTAACATTATGCCAGCTGTACCGCCGACTCTCAGAAGTTCTGGGCTTGAATGATGAGACCATGGTTCTAAGCGTCTTCATAGGAAAAATGTAAGTGTTTCAGCTTGACATCAGCAAGAGGCCCTTGCAGTCCTGTTGCAACTGTAAAATGTGATCTTGGCATTGTGCTGCCACTGCCTGGATATTCCAGCATTGATCGTTTGCGTCAGAAAATTGTGCATTTGAGTGTGTGACAAGCTGTGCTTAGAGATATGGCCCGGCCCCAGAGCATTCCAGGCTTGTACAGAATCTTACAGAATCTCCTCTTTAGCCTCTGGAATCACAGGTGAAGCCACATCATGGCATTAGCAAAACGCAACTTCCTCCCCAGTAATTGATGCTCAGCCTCTCAGCCAGTTGCTGAGCTGCCCAGGGCGCCCAGAGCAGGCATTCGCTTTCTGGTGCTGATTTCCAGGGTTCTGACCCCAGGGAAGAGCCCCACTTTCAGGCGGGCTTACTCTTCTCAGGAAGCATCACACCCTCTGAAAGTCTTGAGTCTACAAAATCTAGTGTTGTTACTTGATCTGTCTACAAAGTTGGCAGTCCTGATTGGCCCTTTTTTGTTTTTGTTTTTGTTTTTTTTAAGTTATGCCCCTTGGGTTATATTTTTCCCTTTTTATTGGTCCAATTTATCAATGCACACACTGAAAGCCAAGTGTATTACTCAGGGCTGTGTGCAAAATGACATTTTGCCCCTTTCCAACTCTTCCTAGCCCTAAACACTCATATCCATGAGCTGGTTAATAATTTAAGACGAAAAAAGCAAAGGGCGTCTAAAGGACTCTGCCAGCCAAGCATCCAGAAGCAAGGGCTACTAGAATTCTGCAGCTGACGGTGGATGGTGCAGGTGCAGAATTGCAGCCGTCTGCATGTATCACTGCCGCAGAAATCTCTTACCCTTGCTGCAGAAATCAGCCCTGGAGTGCCCCAGAATTCCAAGGGCCTGGGTATGGGCCAGTGTAGCTTTGGAACCAAGTAGTGAAGATTATCTGAAGGATAATTTTTCTAGTCAACCAAATGTAAGTACGGAGATTTTATACCCATTTTTTTGTGGTCGTGATGTCTGTGAATTGGTGATGCAGATGTGTGGTGACTTTTGATGGATGATTTTCTTCCTCCAGTCCCCAAGGAAACCAGGGAAGTCAAAAGTGTCTCTTGCTTTTTTTTTTTTCTTTTTGTCCTCCAGCATCACCAATTTGAAGTACTGGGGCCGCTGTGAACCAATCACCTCCAAGACACTACAGCTTCTCAATGATCTCTCTATTGGATATCCTTTTCTAAGCCAGCGCCTGAGCACAGCACAAACTGGTGTGCAGTCCCAGTGGCCACGGCCTCCTGCTGCTGCTGCTTTCAGTCAGCAGGGGCTTCCATTTTCCTGGGAGTCTAAGGCAGTACCTCCAACAACTCCAGAATCCCCAAAAGGAGCCAGCACGCCACGACAGACTTATCTCTGGCTAGTGTAGAGGCCCAGAAGTACCCAGGGGACTAGACCACCGGTACCCACGCTGTGTGACCTAGGTGGTGGAATCGTTTGTTCAGTGTCCCTCAGCTGATTGGTGGACGTGGCCTGATGCGAAGCTTCCTGGCTGAAGGAGTAGTTGTGTCACCTCTTAACTTGGATGCATTTGCTGTAGAATGCAACTCAACTGCTGAAGCCTTTCACAAGCAGGGGTCTGCAAGAATAGTAGCACCTGGAAAAAACTACACTCATTTCTCTTAAAGATTGTGCATGGATAGTTCTGTTTTGCATAGGCAAGAAGCCCATTCCTGGTGCACAGTGGGGGCCGTAGGTGGGGCTCCCACCTAGGAAAGCTGCTCTAGGAAAGTCATGGTTCTTTAGGGAACCACTTCTTTTCAGGGTTCTCTTCCTAGTGAGTTAACTTTGGTTAGAAGAGAACATATTTTTTTTCCTACTTGGCAATGGTACACTCAAGTAGTTAAGAAAAATAAGGTGTTTTGAGTAAACTTACTCCTGGAGTGTTTCCATCTGCCTGAAGATTCTTGGTTTGCTTCACACTTTCCTTGACCTGCTCCCTTCGTCTTCACGTACAGTAGCGTAAGGAAGCTAGTGAAGCTTAGTGCGGTACAGTTCATGCTGAACAATCACACGGTGAGTGCTTTCAGCTTCTTCCTGTCCTCTGCAGCCACCCACACACACTTCTCAGCACATAAAAAGATGTTCACACTGAGGCCCTGGGTGCTGCTGCTGCAGACTGCGGGTCCTGGCTCCTGTCACACTGCCAGATTACTGTCATCAGAGCTGCTCTCTGGCTTCAGGATGACCTGAGTTGTGTTGGAGTTACCTAGTACTATTCAGACTCAAGATAAATTCGTAGTAGGTAACAACCACAGTAACTGATAAAAGTACCCTCAGATCCTTAAGGAATGATCATGGAGCCATTAGCTTGAAAGGGCTCAGTAATTCTCAAATTACTGGCTTGCATTCTGCCTCTGACCCATGTTTTTACCTTTTTAACTTGTTTTCTTTTTTTTACTAGAGCGAGCACTTTTCATTTTTGGGTATTAACAATCAGTCCAACCTGACAGACATGCGGTGTCGGACTACCTTCTACACAGCACTTGGGCGTCTCCTCATGGTGGATTTAGGTACTGCAATAAATCTAGAGGCTCATAAAGTAATCTGGCACTGTTCTAAATTTTTATTTGAGGACAGAAAACCAGATGTGGGGTAAATCTCTGTTGTTTCGACAGTAACAAAACCAACTGAAATAACAGTCAGATTTCACCAAGAACACATCATTCTGTCATGGTCCCTGTAGCTGGAAGAGAGTAACATTATGTTAAGTTTTCATCTGATAAATGGTAGCTTTAAAATTCTCTTCATCCCTGGGCACAGTAGCACATGGGTGTTGTCCCAGCTACTCAGGAGGCTGAGTCAGGAGGATCAGAAGTTCAAGGCCAGCCTGGGCAACTTCGTCTCAAAATTAAATTTAAAAGACTTGTATTGTCTTTATATGTAATGTAGTTCTCATCTGTAAAATAAGGGGACCATGAATTGAGATTTCTATCCTGTTTGCCTTCACTGCCCCCACACCAAGGTGCAGACCCAGTTGGAAGTCGGTGGAGGCTTTACTGTTCGGGTCTCTACACACATGAAGCAGGAGGGTTCTAGCACTGCTGGGGATAGTAGTAGTTTTGGACCAACTAATAGTTGAAACCCAGTGGTATTATTCTAATTTTGAACTGCTTGAATTTAATCCTACTAAAAAAAAAAAAAAAAAAAAAAAAGAAACCTGCTAGGTTTTTGAAAGATTATTAAGAACAGTAAGTGTGACGAAAGCCTCCATGCCTACCTTTTTCAGTTTGAGTTTCACCTAGTTCTCACACACCAGCCTCTGTCCTTTCTCAGCTGACTCTAGCTCTCACTATAATGAGTAAGTTAAGTTGAGTAGCACCTTATACACAGATGACTCTCTGATGCTGTGCTCGGCTTCTAAACCTTAGGACATCCCTGCCCTGGGCGATTTCTATCTCTTGTTTAAAATTTTGGCTTCTTCGTATACATTCTATTCTTAAATGACTACTAAGGCCTTTGGAGATAATAAGGGAGCCCGTGAATTATCCTGGGGCCTGCTTATCTTTCATGCCATCTACTTCTCAAGCATACCCAGCTTGCACTTGTTGGTAGCAGAGTCACACCCGGGGCTGTTTCCGTTGCAGGAGAGGATGAAGATCAGTATGAGCAGTTCATGCTGCCGCTTACAGCAGCTTTCGAGGCAGTGGCCCAGATGTTTAGCACTAACACTTTCAACGAGCAAGAGGCAAAGGTGAGTCCTTCCCCCACCAGTGATCAGCTCCTGGTTGGAGACAGTCCCTGATGGAGTCCAGATCAGCCAGCACTGCAGAAAACAGTACTGTCCAAACATCAGCCCTGGGGTCGCTTTTTACTTATCTCTTGGGCTCTTGGGATTCTCAAAGAATCAACAGGGCTTTATAAAGTCAAGTGTTTTTAATCTGTGTTTTTAAATGTGTCATAAAGTCATTGTAATTTTCTTACTGCCTTTTTAATCACTGCTATATCTTTGCCCCATTTTCATTTTTAATACTGCTTATTAGTGCTTTCACTGTCTAGATCAACCCTGCCAGAGTTGTTAATTTTATACTCTTAACTTGTTAACTTTTCAGACCTTCCTCTCCTCCAGTATAGTCATTTAAAACTGTAAATGCCTTTAGGCATATTCCACAAGTTGTTTTAATTATAAAAAAATACAAATTTTACCATCCTCCTATACACATACAGTTTAGTAGTGTTAAGTCTTTACGTTGTGATGAAGCAGATCTTCAGATTCCACAAGGCTTTTGTTTTTTGTGGTGCTGGGGATCAAACCCATGACCTTACTATGCATGCAAGGCAAGCGCTCTACCACTGAGCCGTATCTCTAGCCCTGTTGTTTTTTGACACAGGGTTTTGCTGTGTAGTTCAGACTGGACTTAAACTCACTATATAACCTAGGCTGGCCTCAAACTCTCAGCAGTCCTCCTGCCTCAGCCTCCCAAGTGCTGGGATTACAGTCATGCACCAGCACACCTGTCTCCACTAGTTTTAATATGTAACATTTTCATTATCATTCAGTTCTTCATAATTTCTCATTAAGATTTTTTCTTTGGATTTCCATATACAAAGAATCTTTAAGTTACTTTCAGTTTTTGATTTGTGGCTCTCAGAATTGTCATTCTTGATTGTCGTTTTCCTCATCTTTTTACTTTACACATACCTGATCTCCTGACCTGCAGATATTTGTGCTCCCCAGATCAGCAGACACCAGGATATCAATATTGGGCATGCCCTTTACAGTGGTTAGGGCACCAAGGCAACCTGTAGAGCCAGCAAATAGCCTGGAGTTTGCCAGAAAAAAATGCCAGGCTCTCCCTAGCATTCTGAAGTTCTCATTTTTCATCTTTAAAAAGCCTCTTAACTTTCTACCTTCAAATCATCAGGGTAGTTAGACAGCAACACACTTTTATCCAGCTCCTTCCTTTCCTAAGTATTTTAGGGTCTGGGATAGGTACCATTCAAACCAAGAAATGTTAGTATGGAACATACCACTAAGGTAGGCTATGATATCAACCAACATGAAGGACTTAATTGAGAGTATCAGTAAATTTCAGCCCCTCCCCTTACGTTAGTTCCGTGCAAGGTGAATAAAATCTTAAAAACCTCCTTTGAAGCTGAAGATGTAGCTCATTGGTTAGCACACACAAGGCCCCAAGGTCCTTTTCCAGCACTGCGGGGTGAGGGAAGCAGCTTCACCATGCACTAGAGTGGTCTTCCACATCTTTGTCATGTCCCATGTAATCAGTCTTTTAGATTGATGTCTTAGACTGCAAAATTGAGCTCATGGTATCAGCTCAGGAATAGATCTTTTTACTTAAAGCAGGCTTTTCACATATGTGATGGTTAGCATATTGATGACCTTTAGAGTTTAAAAGAGGTCTTACTGCTGTTCAGGACCCCTGTTCAAAAGTTCTATTGAAGCTGGCTGTGGTCGCACATGCCTGTAATCCAGCACTTGGGAGGCTGAGGCAGGTGGATTATTGAGAGTTTGAGGCCAGCCTGGGCTGCAAAGCAAGTTCAGGGCCAGCCTGAACTTCATAGTGAGACCCTGTCTTTAAAAAAATAAATAAATAAATAAAAGTTCTATATAGAAGAAAGTATTGAATTTGGAGTCTTAGTGTGTGCTGAGTCCTAATCTGCAGCCACCTAACAATACAACCATGGGATTTGGTCTCTTTAAGCCTCTGTCTCTTTTCCTGTAAAAGGAAAGCATAGTCCTTTACTCCTCCAAGCTTCAGCTTATCAGTCTTATTTCCAGTCCCCCAGCCTTTTACTCTGGGGATTTTTTTCCCCTACCTTTTGAATGTGTGGGGCGCTTTGTCATTTGTTTTTTACTTTTCCATTTCTTAAATATAGTTTTATTATTTACCAGCCTCTGTTTTTGCCAAGAGCTATAGTCTAGGATGCATATCCCTTAGCTGAAGTGCTTGGGTCAGAAGTATTTCAGATCTTGGAGGAGTTTTAGAATATCTAATTTTATATATATAAATGAGATATCTTAAGATAGGGCCCAAGTATAAACACAGAATTCATTTATGTTTCTTGTGTACTTTATATACATAAACTAAAGATTTGTATAGTACTTTTATAATTTTGTATGTGAAACAAAGCTTCGTAGTATGGAATGTTCTACTTGTGGCAGCATTTTTGAATCAACTCAAAAAAGTTTTTTGAGTTTGGAGTATTACAGGTCTCATATTTTAATATGAGAGATGTTCAACCTCATGCTTCCAGAACAGATTTTTTAGTTTATGTTCTACTTGAAGCAAGCATTCCAGAACTAATTTTTAAGTGAAAAGATTGTGTTCTAGCATGGAAGAGACTGATCTAGAATACTGGACAAGAAGTATTTGTTGGAGAGGAAGAATTTGATTACAGATGTGCAAAATTCCTATCAGATGATTATGGTTTGGTTTGTCTTCTATTTTAACATCTTTTTGCCTTCTACTACAGAGAACTCTAGTTGGCCTAGTGAGAGACCTGAGAGGGATAGCTTTCGCCTTCAATGCCAAGACCAGCTTCATGATGCTGTTTGAATGGATGTATCCTAATTCAAACTAGGAGTACACTACACGAGCCTTAACTGGAATGTCCCTGGTGATAGAGGAGGGGAGGAAGGGAAGGAGAAGGGGAGGTAGAGATGGTGAGGCAAGAAGATGAAGAGTTCTCCAGAAGGTCTGCCATACCTTTCTTTTGGATTCCAATCTTCTGGGGTGGCGGTGGGAGGACTTTTAGGAATTAAAAAGTATAATTACTGACCTCATAACCTTGAACAGATCATTTCAGATCTGTTTAGTTGAAAGTTTGAGTGCTTCTCTTTCTCTAATAGTTGCAGAAAGGGAGTAAATAGATCCCTTATATCCAGAAGTAGTAAAGGATGAACAGCAGTGTGAAATATATTGTTCTGCTGAAGAAAGACTACTGTGTATATTAAAATGTATTACTAGACACCTGTTATAGGTTAGAGGATATGCAGTCACTGTACCATCTTCTACATATAAAGACTTTATGGTCAGCAAGCAAAAGACATGAAACAGAAGCAGCAATTTGAATTTGTACTTGGCTTATTTTAAATTCTGTATTTCTCTGGATTCAAAAATTCTTCCTTAGCTTCCCATTTGCAGATACCCATCCTATATGCCAATTCTCCAGCGGGCAATTGAGCTCTGGTACCATGATCCAGCCTGCACCACTCCTGTGCTCAAACTGATGGCTGAACTAGTTCATAACAGGTAAGCAGAAGGATGCTGTCCCAAGGGTACAGTTGCCCTTATCTGAGAGAGCTCTAGGAGAACTTGCTTTATCTAGTGCTTTAGAAGATTGTAGGAGATAAAGAGCTACACTGGTGTCAAATTTGGATACCTCTTAAAAGTTTGTTAGTTTGTTCGTTTGTATGTAAGACAGGTATCCCCAACCACACAAAGCCATAGCTGCATGCAGGAAACAGACTCCTAGGCAACTAGGAGTTCTGTTCTTAGAAGTTTGGCAACCCAGGTTCTGACTTCCCTGGCACAGTTATAAAAGTTAACATGTGGCAGTGGTGCTCTACCTGGCACATTTCCAAGTAGTGACAGTTGAGAAGGAAATGGAATGTGTTAAAATGATCTTTCTTAAATGTTTTGGCTCGTGTGGTGGCGCACGCCCATAGTCAGAAGACTGAAGCTGGCAGATCGCCACAAGAAAGTATTTTTTTAGGCAAATTGAAATGATCAGTATCAATAAGTCTATAAAGATTGATTTTTAAAAAGTGAGAAAAATTTCTTAGGCACCAAATTTTAGATATTTCCAACCCAAAATAGAAAAAATTTAAAGAGCAAAATAAAAGCAATGGTAGGAAACAGGAGCTAGAGTGGAGATGAGAAGGGGCTGGGGATGATCATGATCAAGGAGCAGTAGGTGTATATATCAGTTCCCCAAAATCCATGCCATTATTATGTATCAGCAACAAAAAGAAAAGCCAGCATCTTAGCTTTGCTAGAATTTCAAGTGTGTGCATCTGTCTTTCATGGGACTGCCAATTAATTTTTGAAACTGCTTTTGTGGGAGAATAAGAAATGCTAAGAGAGGCTATAACCTTGAATGAGGCTTACATTCAGGAGTTATTCATTTATAAAATAGGTATCTATAGCCGGGCGTGGTGGCGCACGCCTTTAATCCCAGCACTCGGGAGGCTGAGGTAGGCGGAGCGTTGTGAGTTTGAAGCCGGCGTGGGCTACAACGCGAGCGCAAGGCCAGCCTGAGCTACATAGTGCGACCCTGCCTCAAAAAACCAGGGCCGGGAGTTTGGCTCAGTGCCTTAAGCACCTGCCCTGGCAGGCGCGAGGTTGTGAGTTCAATCCCCGGTGCCGCAAAAAAAATAAATAAATAAATAAAAATAAAATAGGTATCTGTGAACACCCAGTCTTTGCCAGTCCACTTCCCAGCAGTTGTGCCAGGCAGAATCTGAGTGTTCTCACTGTCACATGCATTGGAAAAGACAGGCAATAAAACAAGGACAAGACAGGAGCTGTGGTGCACACCTGTCATCCCAGCTACTTGGGAGGATGAGGCAGAACTGCAAATTTGAGTTCTGCCTGGGTAACTTAGCAAGCCTGCCTCAAATTTTTAAAAAGAACTGGGGATATAGTTCAGTGGTAAAGCCCCCCTGGGTTCATTCCCTAGCACTGCCAAAAAAAAATTTAAAAAAAGAATTTGCAGAAGGTAATTTCAGCAGTGACTAGATGCTATAGAAAAAATAAGCTAATAAGATAGAAATAGACCAGGTAAGGCCTGTTAGAGAAGGTGATGTTCAAGCTGGGATTCGAATGAGATGCATTCTGGTGGCCCTGCACAGGTAGTATTGCAAACAGAAGCCAACTGCAAGCTTCTTAAGAGCAGCAGACCTTGCTGGGACTTGAGACAGAAAAATACCACTGTGGCTGAAGCTTGAGTGAGCTGATGCCGTAGTGGAAGGAGTCAAAGCAGTGGGCAGAGACCAGATCACCTAGTGCCTAGCACAGCGGTGGCAAGAAACTAGCATTGATTATCACTGCAGTAGGAAACTGCTAGCACATTCTAGGCAAGGCTGTAAAATGACTGGTTACATCATTTAAAGGTGGTGTAGCTAGCCGGGCATGGTGGCGCACGCCTTTAATCCCAGTACTTGGGAGGCTGAGGTAGGCGGAGCGTTGTGAGTTCGAGGCTGGCTTGGGCTACAACGCAAGCGTAAGGCCGGCCTGAGCTACATAGTGCGACCCTGCCTCAAAAAACCAGGGCTGGGAGTTTGGCTCAGTGCCTTAAGCGCCTGCCCTGGCAGGCGCGAGGTTGTGAGTTCAATCCCCAGTGCCGCAAAAAAAAAAAAAAAAAAAAAAAAAGGTGGTGTAGCTACCTACAGTGGGAAGAATGGGGCCATAAAAGAGGCAGGAGTAAGAACAGAGACCACACAGGAATTGGATGAGTTGACGGGTATATTGGCTTTTGCCTATAATCCCAGCACTCAGACAGCTAAGGCAGGAGGATCGTTGCAAGTTCAAGACCAGCATGGGCTACAAAGTGAGCTCAAGGCCAACGTGAACTGCATAGTGTGAGACCTTATCTCAAAAAGACAAAAAGACCCAAAAAAGAAAAAAAAAAGTAATTAGATGAGTTCATTGCATATTTTGGAATTAGACTTGATAGATTCATGGTGGCAAGAAAGGTTTTTGAGTTTGAGGCCTGTTATAGTTTGTGTCTAGATGTTCCCCAAAGCCTCGTGCAGTCATCGGTGAGGCTTTCTCAGAAGTGGCTGGATCTAGAGTGTGTGACTCTGGGATTGATTTGTGGTACGATGCTAGGCTTAAGGATACCACGATTAAGGATGTGAGTGCTATACACCTTAAGTAGCCTGGATAAGATAAAAGGGGCAGAAAGACCTGTAGTCCCCCTTGTTTGCTTGCTTGCTTTTGCTGTCTTCTGCTTGCCATGAACTGGTTCTACCCCGCAACACCCCTCTGCCAATCCACCCTACCTTGGAGCCTGCTGATATGGACTGAAACGTCTACAAACTGTGAGCTAAACCTTTCCCCCTTTAATTTTGGGTGTTGAGTATTTTTGTCTCAACAATAAGAGAAAAGTAACTAACAGGAGACTTCTCCAAGTTGAACAAGAAGTATAGCAGACAAAAGAAGAGGTATTCTAGTCTCACAGAGTCAGAACTCAAAACTAATCAGGTATGGTGGTACACACCTGTAATCCCAGCACTCAGGAGGCTGAGGCAAGAGGATGTCCACAAATTTGAGGCCAGTCTGGGCTACATAGTGAATTCAAGGCCAGCCTGAACTATGTGGCAAGACCTGTCTCAAAAAAATCTCAAAACTTAGTATTTAAAAGTTTTTTTCCTTCCCTGCCTGACATCTGTTGTGATATTTCAAGTCCCTTTGTATCTTTTCTTATAAGTGGTAACACTGCTTGTACCCTCTCTTACTTGCCACAGAAGGCTAAGGGAGGTGTAAATTGATGTCTTAAAGGCTGAATTAGTACCAAGAAGTGATTGGCAGAATGACTTCAATCATATTGTTTGAGAGTCTCACTAAGTTACACAGACTGGGCTTGAACTCACGATCCTCCTGCCTCAGCCTCCAAGAAATTAAGGACTTTAGAAGTGATTTTATCTTCTTTTTGTCTTGTTTCATGTAAGTATTTTCAACTTGAGTAGCAGAAAACTTGAATCTGTCATGTTGGACTTGAAGATACACACTACGTCATTGGTTAAATATTTCACTTAACTTGGTTATCCTCACATTGGGACAGGCACCCTGCACGTCTTCCCAGGAATACCCAGAACCCTCCAAGACTTCCATCTTCCAAGAAAAATATGCTGACTTTCTCTTCTCTGTTCTCTGCTCAGATCTCAACGACTCCAGTTTGATGTCTCTTCCCCCAATGGCATCTTACTTTTCCGAGAAACCAGCAAAATGATCACGATGTATGGTAGGTGCTTTAGAGGAGCACACCCGTGAGGTGATTCTGACTGAGCCACCGTGCTGCACACAGCATGTACTCTCGGGCCACCCTGGCAGTCGCCAGAACAGGTCTCCTGTGAGTGCCATGTTCTTCATTCACACGTGTTAGCGCACCAGCTGCTACATAAGGCCTGCTGGAACTGTGTGCCTTTGGAGTGAGAGGTGCAAGACAGTGTAAAAACTCAGTCCCGCTGTGGTTGATTATATACCTTACATGTCCACTCAGGCAATCGTATCCTGACACTAGGAGAGGTCCCGAAGGATCAGGTCTATGCGCTGAAGCTCAAGGGCATCTCCATCTGCTTCTCCATGCTGAAGGCTGCCCTCAGCGGGAGTTATGTCAATTTTGGAGTCTTCCGCCTCTATGGAGACGATGCCCTGGATAATGCTCTGCAGACCTTCATCAAGCTGCTCCTCTCCATTCCCCACAGTGACCTCCTGGTAAGCTTTAGCCTTGCTGGAGGTCTTGCCCCTCATCACACTCAGTCTTTTTTACTTGAGACCAGGAGAAGCTGCAAGCAATTTCCTTTCTGCTCTAACTCCGTCTCTCGTTTCCCAACTGGAAGGAACTGAACTGTTTTATTTAGGGCCATATCCCTTTATACTGAAGCTGGCAGGTGCTGAGGCTGATTTTCTTCTTCCTCCTCTGCCACAGGACTACCCCAAGCTCAGCCAGTCTTACTACTCATTACTGGAAGTCCTGACCCAGGACCATATGAATTTTATTGCAAGCCTGGAACCTCACGTCATCATGTATATTCTCTCTTCCATTTCTGAAGGACTTACTGCACTTGGTAAGCACCTGGGTCAGCTTGTTCCTACCACTGAACTAAGCAGAAGGAGAGAATCCATAGGATCACTGCTCTGGGGAATTGGCCCTAACAAGAGTATCATGTCCAAGGTATAGTCTGACCCAGCCTAAGAGCCAGGCTTGTAACGCATTATGGACAGGGTAACTAACATGGACCCTGTCCTTAAGGAGCCTTGTATCTGATGGATGAAACACCTAAGAACACATCTGCCCATTTCCCATACTGACCTTACTCCCTTCTCATGCCGTCTCAGAAAGAGTAAGTACTCGACTGCCAGCTGTTAGGGGTGGGATTAGGGAAGACTGGCTGAAAGGCTCAGCATCATCAAAGTGTGTGAAAAAGCTGGATGGGTGTAACCCAGTTCCTAGTGGTAGGGAAAGGCAGCACTGGAATCTTCTGACAAGAAGGAACCGGCAAGTCCAGATGGCTGGTGCACAAATGCAGAAGAGTTAAGACAGAAAAGACAGCAGCCGGGTGTGGTGGTGGTGCACGCCTTTAATCCCAGCATTCGGGAGGCTGAGGTAGGAGAAGCGTTGTGAGTTCGAGGCCGGCTTGGGCTACAATGTGAGCAGAAGGTTGGCCTGAGCTACATAGTGCGACCCTGCCTGAAAAAATTAGAGCCGGGAGTTTGGCTCAGTGGCGTAAGTGCCTGTCTCGCAGGCGCAAGGTTGTGAGTTCGATCCCCAGTGCCACAAAAAAAAAAAAAAGACAAGACAAGACAAGACATGCAGAATGGTGCCCGTAGCCATATTAGGGTGGTAAGACTCTTCGAAATGCTGTGGGACCCGTGAGGCATTTTACACTACCACCTCAATGGGTGTTTTTGTCCTAGGCCTTGTGGTTCCTGTCACTATTCTGTTTTGGCTGCTTCCAGAAATTTTAATGGATTTGTACAGTGTGTGTGTTTATACTGTTAGAGAATAAAACTTGTTTATAGTAGGCCGAGCAAAACAGTCAGCTGCTGAATAATGATTATATATTGCAAATGGACTTTGTGAATTAACCATACCTGTGTGCCATTTCCGTGACCCCCGATTACTTCTGTCAGGGGCATTACCTTATCTAGTATAGTCCAGTCAAGGCATCAGACTTTGCTTTGGGAGGCTATTTTATACCTTCTTGCAAACACAGGAACCTTGGTACAGACTGTCATTCCTCCAAGAATCAGATTGATTGATTGATTGATTGATTGACTGACTGATTGATTGATTTTGAGGCAGGGCCTTACTATGCAGTTTAGGCTGACCTTAAACCTCCTCCTGCCTAAGCCTCTGGAGTGCTGGAATTACAGGCATGTGACACCACACCCAGCTTCAGAATTGTTTGAGCTTTCAAGCCCCTTGGCTGCAACTGGTCTGCACTGGTCTGCCAGTTGTGCTACCCCATTCTCTTGGTAAAAGAGCGTAGAGGAGTAGTGAACTCCCAAGGTGCTTTGCCAACAGTAAACAGTAGTATATGCACCACATTCTAACAAATGTAGATACTCACAGGCTGTATGAAGCTGGGTTCCATGGTATTTCCCCACGTAACTCAGCATAGCTCAGACTTCTTGGTTGTAATCACAGCTCTGACTTCCTAGCTGTGCCATCTTTAACAGGGCCTTGTAACCTCCAGACTCTGGTTTCCTTGTGTGTACATGGAGCACATACCTCCTAGAGTCCTTCAGAAGTAAGTACCCAGAAAGTCCTTGCTGCAGTGTCCAGCACAAATGAAGCATTTCCTGGGTATAAAAATATATGTGATTTTTTTTTTTTTTTTTTTTTTTTTTTTTTTTTTTTTGAGGCACTGGGGATCAAATTCACAGCCTCACACCTGCCAGACAGGCGCTTAAGCCACAGAGCCAAACTCCCAACCCTAGTTGTTGGGGTTTTTTTTTGGGGGGGGGGGTTGGGGTTTTTTTGCTTTTTGTTTTTTGTTTTTGAGGCAGGGTGGCACTATGTAGCTCAGGCTGGCTTTGTGCTCGCGGGTTGTAGCCCAAGCCGGCCTTGAACTCACTACACTCCTCCTACCTCAGCCTCCCAAGTGCTGCGATTAAAGGCATGCACCACCACGCCTGGCAATTTTTTTTTTTCTTTAATGAACTGGAAGACATCTGAAATAAATCAAGCCAGTAATTTAAATAACATTTACATTATCTGTTACCACACATTCAGTTTGAGGCATAAAAACTGGGCCTTGCTGTATGATAAGGCTAAGAAGCTAACAGGAAATGTCCTCAGTAGTGGTCTAGGCTACAAAGGCCACAGTTGCCAGTCTGGGATCCCAGCCAAATCACCACAGCAGCTCAGTATCCCTGCTCTCTTCCTTCTGCCCCTCTCCCAGACACCATGGTATGCACAGGCTGCTGCTCCTGCCTGGACCACATTGTGACATACCTCTTCAAGCAGCTGTCGCGTAGCAACAAAAAGAGAACGACCCCCCTGAACCAGGAGAGTGACCGCTTTCTGCACATCATGCAGCAGCATCCAGAGATGATCCAGCAGGTAAGGAAGCCAAGGATTAGGCAGTCATGATGGGGTGTCCTACCATGGGAGGACCTCTCCAAGAGGGGTGGCCAGGCAAGATCGCTAGTGTTACTAACATCTTACCAGGCTCATGCTGCTTAGGGGAGCCTCTTAAAATTGCAGTCAGTTTTGAGTTTGCTAAATAGCAGATATAAAAAACCTGAAAAAATAGCGACAAGGATGCAAGACACAGATCAAACTATATGCCTGTCTGTATTTTATTTGTATATAACAAAAATAAGATTTGAAGCCACAATACTGAGATCTTAGCAGGTGTTTTTGTTTTTGTGGTATTGAGAATTGAATCCAGGGAGCACTGAGCTAGATTCCCCAGTCCTTTTTGAAATTTTATTTTGAAAAGATTTTGTTGTCCATGCTGGCCTCACACTTGTGATCCTTTTACCTCAGCCTCTGAAGTAGCTGGGATTATAGACATGTACTGCCAAACCTAGCTAGAGTTATTATATTTAAGCCAGTAAGTATCTTAGCTAAACTCAGCATTGTTCATTGTACTGCTGAGTAGCAGTAAAATAATTCACAACACCATTGCACCCACAAAATGTCCCAAAGCTTTTTCCTTTGAGACTGGTACCTGGAAGTGACATTAACAGGGTGGTTTTGCTATTCTTTCTTTTTTTTTCACCACTGTACTTTTGTTTGCTTGACCTCATTCCATTCCCCATGAGTCAGACTCAACTGAGAAGGCCCAATTTTAAATGAAGTTATCAAACCAGTTTAAAAGAACAGGAAAGGAAATATCACAGAAGAAACGTAGAAATAAATAGAAGACTAAAATGAAGCTTCACTAAATATTTGACTGGTTACACTACACAGCAAAGGCCTTCAGCCTAACACACACCTTCATCTGGGATATGTCTTGTCTTGGGCAGCCACCACTAGGTCCCTGCCTCCCAATTCTGCTTTCAGATGCTGTCCACGGTGCTGAACATCATCATCTTTGAAGACTGTAGGAACCAGTGGTCCATGTCCCGGCCCCTGCTTGGCTTGATACTACTTAATGAAAAGGTAGAGTGAGCAGCTCCTGTCTGCTTCACTTCCCTGCTCCATGAGGAAAGCTTTTAGGAACTCCCCAAAATGGCAAAACAAGGAACACGGGCCATTTACTGAGTACATGCTATTCCTGTTGACCCATTAGAAGCCAGGGGCGTGGCTGTTCCGACAGACAAAGGGTAAAGGGTGAGGAAGAATCTGCCTGTGAGGAGTAAGGGAATCTGTTTCTGGAAAGCAGAGCACCTAAGACTCAGTTCTCCTTCCAGCCCTGTCATAAACAGTCTTACAGTTACAGTACTAAAAAAGAAGGTTCTGAATCAGGTGATCCTTAAAATGTTTTACAAACTAGAAGTTCCTGATTTTTAAGAAGGATGACATCCTGCAAGGTCTTGTCTGAATTTGAAAAAGAAATGTGGCCAGTTTTAGTAGCCAGTATATCCCACTCCTTCCTGAAAGTCACAGAAGGCCAATCTGCCTTTCCCCACCATTTCTTACCTTGTTTCCATCCTCGCTCCACAGTATTTTTCTGACCTAAGGAACAGTATCGTCAACAGCCAGCCGCCAGAGAAGCAGCAGGCCATGCATCTGTGCTTTGAAAACCTGATGGAAGGCATCGAGCGGAACCTCCTCACGAAAAACAGAGACAGGTGAGTGTGGAGGGGCCTGCTGAGGAGTCCTGGACACCTGCTACTTTTCAAATCGTTGAAACTGTGCACCCCATTTGGAGACCACCTAAAGCAGTGCTGCCCAACAAGAAAGCAGTGAAAGCTCTAGGAGCCACACTTATCAAAATTGACGAGAACAGGCAGGCAGGAGGAAAGCTGAGTGGCAGGGTGCTGAGTTCTGCCTGCCGTCCTGGGTTCAGTTCCAAGAACTGCCAGAGGAAAAAGAAACAGGCAGAATGCATTTGAGTAATAGAGTTTACACCACTGATACAAGATTTTATGTCACTATAAGTCAATACCTAAAATTTAAAAATTTTAACCATCTTTTTTATTACAGTGAGCCTTCAAAATCCTGTGTAGCCTCAATATAGGTGCTAAGTTTTCACCAGAAATACTTGGCCTATGTTTATATTTCATACATTTATAGTTGACAGAGCTCCATATCCAGCTGTTTTAACTGAATTAAATATCTGGTTTTTTTAAATTAATTTTTATTCAATTTTGATGAAGGCATTTTAATTTCACATTAATTCAAGTGTGTTGGTGAAGTAGACTGGCTGGTTTGTGTAATTTGATTCAGTTCTCAGGCACACAGGCCATAGTTCAAGGGCTCACTGGCACGTGTGGTTAGCAGTGGCCATGTGGGAAAACATGGCTCTCCTGGCATCAAACACGAGGAGCTTCACCCTCCTACCTCCCTCACTGTAAGGGGCACTTCCCACCGCCAGCGAGGTTCCTTTTCTATTGCATGAGAGAAAGGTGGCTCTCAGGGCCCCAGACTGGACCATCTGCAGCCTGCTGTGAAGTTGCCACACAGAAAGGGGGGCAAAACCAGGCCAGTTTTCCCTTGTAATCTTAAAACAGATGAACTACAAACAGAACCTGATTCCTACGTTCTGCTTCTCAGTAGCCACTTCTCTGCTTAAAAAGAAATACTTTAGGCAAAGACCTTTCTTGCCCTGCCACCCTCCTCCCCCAACCCACATGCATCCTCTCTGCAGGTTCACCCAGAACCTGTCAGCATTCCGTCGAGAAGTCAACGACTCGATGAAGAACTCCACTTATGGCGTGAACAGCAATGACATGATGAGCTGACACCGCCCTGGACTCTACCTGTACAGAACAGCGTCCCTTTGGTGTGGTCCAGAGGGGCAAACAATTGCAAGGGAGAGAGCCTGGCTGATCTGGCTCCTCCCTCCAGGGGTGTGGGGAAAATGGCAAAGGTCACCTGGCTACTTCCCCAGGGAGTAGGGGTGTGCGTGCACTCGCTGGGGGGCAGGGCGCTGCTGGTTCCTAGGGGCCTGGGTGGGAGGGTGGTGGGAGGACAGAGACACAGACGTCTGAGACTCCAGCCCCTTCCTCCTGGGGCCACCCGAGGGGGGAGAACCCCCAGTGTCCTGCCACAACCTGCCTTGTATAAACATGTACATTTTTTCATAACATTTTGAACAAGGTTTATATTGACTCAAGTTTAAAAACAAAAAGTGTGACTGAAAAATTTTTACAGAGTCTAGTGCACCAATGCTGATGTGAGGGGTTATGTATGCGAGTGAAGAAAATGTGTATTCTGGTGGCCTGAAGCTTTACTGAACAAGGATGTGTGAAAGTACAGAGATATATTTAGTTGACACAGTGTAGAGAGGCAAAAAAAAAAAAAGTAAAAATCCCAAATGTATATTTTTTCTTATTGCCCTTTCCTTGCCCCCAAAATGACCACTTCCTATTGCTGTATTAACCCTTGTTATTAGGAACTCTAAGCCATGCCAGAGCACCGTCCTTTCCTTTTACCAGTGGATGCTGCCCTAGGTCCCCTGGCCTCTTGCAGTGGCAATAACTCCAGCTAAAAGTGTTTGGTGTTCTCCATCCTTTCTCCCACTTTGCTTACCTTCATCCTCAGACAGATGCCTCTTGCTTTTAAAAGTTGGATTTAACTATGTGTTTTAGGATTCTTGATCTCTGTAAAGGGAGAGACCAGACAGATGTCACTGAGCCTTTTGCTTTCCTGGTGAGCAGTTGGGATGAGTCCACCAGAGATCCAGCCGCGTGTGGCCACAACTTTGTCTTCCCTGGCCCTCGGGGCAGTGTGTGGATGTGTGTGTGTGGTATTTATATGTGCCCTGCACTCGTGAATGTATGAACTGGAGAAAGTTACTACAGGGGAGGGTTCTTAATAACAAGGTCTACCTAGCATGAAGTATTTAACATTTTCCCACCCCTTGAAAAATATACATTTTTATAAAATGAAAACCATAATAAATGTTTTGAATATTAAAAAAATTAACCTACAGAAGAAAATTAACGGAGAAAGCTATTTGCCTTGTACTTTTTCCACAATTGCTGCTGCTAGCTGTACACATCTCTAGTTCAGCTCTTGCCCATGGGACACTCATCAATTAGGTTTCATTTTTATTTTTCTCCTCTACCCCCAGAAACTAGCCTGTTAATTTTTTTTCCCTTCTCCTCTGGCAACTGTGTGGTGAATCCTTTCTTGCGTGATCAGGTTGCGGATAGACTTGTAAGGGTGTTGCTGCATACAGTGTAAGCATTGTGACCGCCAATAAACTTCAATGGTTTCTACTGACCTGGTTTCAGCACTCAAATCTAGTGTGTGTCTAGGCACCTGTCTCATTCTACACACACAGTGGGTTTTCAAACATGGGTTCTTAAAAGCCAGTGAATGGCAGGTGCTGCTTAGCCATATAAGATTACCTTGCTTGTATTCAGTTAAGTCTAACTCAACTTCTTGTAAAAGTGTGGTTAGTTCAGTTGACCCTACATATACTGTAGCCTGTTTTCCACAGCTGTAAAAGTGACACCACTTTGTCCATGCTTCTGGGTGATAACGCGGCCACCTGCAAACATGTAGTAACCAAAGAAAACCCAGCTTTGTTAATGTTGACCCCCCCGCCCTCCTCTGATGTGGGCTGGGCTTCACTCAAGAGAGCCTGGCAAGTTTCAGGGCAGATGCTCTCCCTCCCTCCGCCCCACAGAGTACTATGCAGACCTCAAGGGCCAGACTTCACAATGAAGAACACTTGTCTGAGCAACTTCTCCTGACCCTTGTACCATACAGTGCCTAAGTGTGAAGCGCTTTGTTGCCAGGAACACTGGGGAGCTTAGGTATGGGGAAGCTGTGAACCTCACCACACCTCCATCTCCAGTGACTCAGGCTCCAGAGCGCTGCTCTTGCTGTCTTACTCAGATGTACTGATACCTTTTGTGATGCTTCAGCCTTCTGGGAGCTGGTGTCACTTTGTCAGCCCTAATGTGTTTTGAAGGCAGAACACTTTATTCTAATGTTCAGAAGGCAAGCAGAATCAATCTTAGATAAATTCCATCTTCAAGCCTAATAGAAACAGAAAATTATTTTTTTAAAAAATGGTGAGGCTTCACTCCAATTTCAAAGTAAATGAACAAAAGAAATTAGCCAGCTGTCTTGGTTACTTTTCTTTAGCTGCTGGGACAAAATACCTGATGCCCAAAATGAAGAAAGCAGCAGGAGCAAAAGGGGAGCAGAGCAAGCCTCTTTTCCTCCCTTATGTTGTCCACAGGTCACCCCGCTCCCTCAGGGCAGGTGTAGCACTCAAAACTTCCGTGCCTTCCTCATACACAGGATGAGGATGTTGTACAAAGTAAGACCCCTTGCTCTCTGCTAAGTCTCTTAGTTAAACTTCTAAAATGCTCAAGTTAACACCAGCTGTAATAGCATATGACTGTAATCCTAGCACTTGGGGTGCTGAGGCAGGAGGATCGCAAGTGTATGCACAGCTAAGACTACAAATAGCAAGGCCCTGTTTCAAAAATAGTAACTCTCACGACTACTTAAAATCCCAAGGCTCAGTGGGATATTAGCTCAGTGGTAGAGCACTTTCTAAGACAAACTCGCCCCTATTATGAGGTATCCTTTGGTCAGCAAACCCCCAGAGCCCTCTCTTCCTTTCTAGAAGAGTTAAATTTCAGAGGCCACAAATTCAGCAGGGATTCCTTCAGGGCAGCCGAGTCCAGTCCAGTCACAAGTTGCCACACTGAGAATCTTGGCACATTTTAACCTGGATCTGTTCCCTCCTCGGTGATAACTTAGAAATCACATGGAGGATTTAAACTGTACCTTACAGTGAAACATTTACATTCTTTGCAGGCTGGGTATTACATTTTATTATGTGTGTATTTGTTTGGTTGGCTTAGTCCAAACAAGAGTTTTTCCCACTAAAGTGTGAATGAAAAGAAATGTGGCCCAAGGTCACAATTTTCAATTTTTAAATTTTAATAAGTTGTGACTTACAGCAGAAGTGTCAGTTTTCTCATGACAAGTAACAACCTAAAAAATAACAGCTCTTCATTCCCCAAAACATAAGACTTTATTAAGGACTTCTTCCCTGCAAGTGGAAAACATCTCAGTACCCTATAAAATTTCACCCGTATACACAGACTTTCAGAATATATGAGCTTCGGGGTAACATGAATTAAATTTAGCCAAAACACCTCCCTGTATGTACTCACCACCAGCCAAAACTGTTCTCACCCATAATTCCTTCTTTTTTGGTACCGGAACTTGAATTTCTGGCTAGATCTGCAACCTAAGTTGACATCTAATACTGCCAAAGTGTAAATGCCAAAGCAAAACGGAGAGGAAAAATAGTTACAGGTAATGTGTAAATGCCTTGAAACATAAATCTAAAAGAAAAAGACTCACCAGCCATAACCAAACAACTGTCAATTAAACATTAAGGCAGTTTTCCCTCCCAGCTGTCTCATGGATGCATTTCATTTCTCTTGGATGTATTAGCCTGAACTCTGGTCAGCCAGCCACTTTTGGTATTTGAGGAATGGTGGGTGAGGTAAAGGAAACACCTGCCAGACAGTGGTGAAGTAGTGTGTCAGACCATCAGAGCCAGAGAATGAAATACAGTTTTGAAAACTGTTCCCCTTCTCAGAAAACCCTTACAGAAGTTCTAGACACAACATGATTGCTGCCCTTTTGTCATCTGTTCCTTTGTCAAATTCTTGGTGTCTACTGAGGGCAAAATACTTTTTAGTGATCAACAGAAAGGGAAACTCAAAAGCAGAGAAAGTTATCTGCAAGGCAAATTTATTTCCACTTTTCTGTAAGATTCCTCAATAGCACAAACTGATTTTAATTTATATTCTTCCACTTGATAACCACGAAGCAAGCGTTTATAATGCCCTTAAGCACATCGCAGCACTTACATGGCCTAACACACCTTAGTGGGTTGCAAAGGAATAAACAGTCATAAGCAGGGCATCTCCTACCCCTTACTATGGAATAACATACTAAGAAAGGCAGGCAGCAGTATTTAAAGCCTGGAGAACAACCAAGTTTGCAGGACAAAAAGTGACTAGTGGACCTGGCCTTAGGTAATGCTCAAGGGGTGATCAAAAAGTACAGTGCATGTTTATTCCAGTAGCAGATACGCTGCCATTAATCCCCTCAAAACAACCCCATCCCAACTGAGTGTAATGGCACATGCTTGTAATCCCAGCACTTGGGGGGCTTAGGCAGGAAGATTGCTTTGAGAGGCCAGCCTGAACTGCATAAGGAAACCCTGTCTCAAAAAAAACACCCTTCAAACATACTCCATCATTCTCATCACTTCTGAAGCAGTTCTGGAAGTCCTCTTGCATGGCTCTTGTTATCGTGACTACCTACATGTCCTGAATCGATTCAGCATACTTTGTGGTCGTTTTGACTTTGGAAAAGAGAAGTCATGTGGTGTCAGACTTGGTGTATAAAATGGGTGAGGGCACACCTTAATATTTTCACAAGCCTGCCTTTCTACTGGATGGCACCCAGCAGCAGCATTCACCATAATTTTTTTTTTTAACATCTCATAAAGACTTTCAAAACTGCTTCAGAAAGTGGCAAAAAGCCAGGCATGGTGGGTGGTGCACGCCTGTAATCCCAACACTTAGGAGGCTGACTCAGGAGACTCTCTGCAAGTTTGAGGCCAGCCTGGGCTACAATGTGAGTTCAAGGCCAGCTTGAACTACATAGCAAGACCCTGTCTCAAAAAAATTACAGTAAGACACATTACCATTAATCTTCCTCAAACTATCCCTTGAACAGACATCCCATCCCATCATTCTTGCCACTTATTTTTTTAAAGCCAGGGTTTCACTACACAGTTCAGGATGGCCTTAAACTCACTATGTAGGCCAGCTGGGCTTGAACTCATAGTGATCCTCCTGCCTCAGGCTCCCAAGTGCTGGGATTACAGGCGTGTACCACCCCCACCCAGCTCAGTAATTTTTTTTCCATTTTAAATATTACAGTAATTTTTTAAAGGTTCCCCAGATATTTTGATCATCCCATGTTAAGTTAGTAAAACTGGGAGAATGTGGTCTTGAAGTCAGAATAGCCAAGTCTTCTGTCCCCAATTCTTGACACACTGATCATACCTTGTACTGAAGGTAAAGCATCCGCTTGAGGCCAAATTAACACAACTGGGAAATTATTGAGAATACCAACTAATAGCCGGACGTGGTGGCTCACGCCTTTAATCCCAGCACTCGGGAGGCTGAGGTAGGAGGAGCGTTGTGAGTTCGAGGCCCGCTTGGGCTACAACTCGAGCACAAGGCTGCCCTGAGCTACACAGTGCGACCCTGCCTCAAAAAAACCAGGGCCGGGAGTTTGGCTCAGCGGCTTACGCGCCTGCCTGACAGGTATGAGGTTGTGAGTTCAATCCCCGGTGCCGCAAAAAAAAAAAAAACGAACTAAGATCATGGAAATGAAACCACTTCTAAAAAACAAAAGGCATTATTTCATCAGAAAATGATTTCTTTTACAAAGTCTGGGGCAAGTGTCACGAAGCAGATGAAGTTGGACGCCTTACCAGCGGGGCTGGGGACGCAGCTCAGAGGTAGACTGCTTGCCTAGCTCGCGCGAGCTCAGGGTTTGATCACCAGCACCGCATCGGCAAAAAATGAAACTACCAATCCCCGCCTGAGACACTGCAACAGAACCCTTCTGTCTTTCCCCGGCTGCGAGGCCCTTTCTTCGCAGTCTAAACTGCCATGCTCTTTGCTCGCCGAGCCTTTTCAGAACCCCAAACTGAGCCGAACCCAATCTCTGATGCCCCCAACTCCCGCGCGCCACTGTCCCAAACTTGAGCCTTATGACCTACTCGCTTATTTGGGCTGTTCCTAACCCCACCCACACCTGTCCTAGCAACCGAGCCGGAACCAGACAACCAGGTCATGCCAGGACTAGTGACAAGCACGTATTGTTTCGGGGCCAAGGGAGCGTCTGCAAAAAGTGATAGCGAGTGAAACATCTGAGTGAAGCCCCTGAAAAGATCCCAGGCCGCCTGGGTTGGGCCAATTAAACTCACATCGTTACCACAAGCTTCCACCAAAAGGAAAAGAGCAGCAGTCGCTGCCATCGTCCCGCCAGGACTTTGTAAGGGAAAACGGGAAACAGTGCCCACCACAGCCCGACTCTCCGCGCATCTAGAGGTTTCTTCCTGTCAGAAGCCGCGGGCACGCGCCCCGGAAGTAATTCTGCGCATCCCTTGCGCCGGAAGAAGGTGCCGCGTCGCTCTCGCGTCTGCGCACACAAACCTGCTCCGAGTCGCGTCTTCCTCTAGCGCCCTCGCCTAGCCTTCCCGCTCCGCGCAGGCCCATTTGAGACTAGGTGCTACCGTAGGTTTGGGCTGTAGGATGGCCATCTGTTGACTGCTCCGGGAGGGTGTGTTCCTGGGGAGACTCCCCCCGGGGCGGTGTGCTTGCTACAAATTCAAGTTCACACACGCCACAGCCTCACAGCCAGTATCCTCAATGGTAATCGTGGAAGCACAGTCCAGGGCTGGGGTGCAAGGGATTAAGGACTTGGTCCCTGGCTTGCAAGAATTAGGTGGAGCCGGCAAACCAAAAGGGAAGCGCAGTGAGCAGCGCAGGAAGCGTACCAGGCGTGGCCCCGGAGGGAGGGACTGGCCCTTGGGGAAGGCAGGAAACGTTCACCTTAGTAGTTACAGGAATAATGCGGTTGGAGGGGGAGTACAGACTGGATGACGGGTGGGGCACAGGGGCCAAGATTTGATCCTAAACTAGCTCAGATTCCTACAGGCCTCTTAGCAAAGGAGCCGGCTGACCAGGCTTTGTACCCGCCGCTGAGTAGGTAGTATATGTGAGCCAAGGCGAAGGATGAAGGGAGAGTTTGAGTAGTACTAAGGGAAATGGAACCAACAGGACTTTGTGGGCACCTGGGTTAGGAGAGGAGAAGTGATTTTTATATGGACTCCCGGGTTCCCGAGCGAGGAGGTGCTGGGAGCCCGCGTGGACGCTGAGTCTAAGACCATTCTGGCTGTTGCGGGCAGCGCCTGTGGGAAGGCAAAAACTGGTTTCTACGGAAGAAATAATTCCAGTCACACAGGAACAGTACAAGGGGAGGGAGCACTTCCCAACTCATTTCACTAAACTAACATTTCCAAAATACCAAAAGCAAAGACATTAAAAGGGGTAGGGGAGCTTTGTAGGCTAATACCTTTCATGAATTTAAATACAAAAACTCTTAGCAAAATGTAAGCAAATGGGGGGGGTGGCGCACTCCTGTAATCCCAGCACTCGGGAGGCTGAGGCAGGACGATCGTTGCAAGTTCGAGACCAGCCTGGGCTACAAAGTGAACCCAAGGCCAGCCTGAACTGCATAGCAAGATCCTGTCTCAAAAAGACAAAATGTAAGCAGGTCAGCTCCACTAGTGTATGAGATGTCAAGACCCAGTGGGATTGATTGATTTTAGTAATGCAAGGTTGGTTTAGAATTCAAAGTAAGAGCCGGACGTGTTGGCTCATGCCTTTAATCCCAGCACTCTGGAGGCTGAGGTAGGAGGAGCATTGTGAGTTCGAGGCCGGCTTGGGCTACAACGCCAGCGCAAGGCCGGCCTGAGCTACATAGTGCGACCCTGCCTCAAAAAACGAGGGCCAGAAGTTTGGCTCAGTGGCTTAAGCGCCCGTCTGGCAGGTGCAAAGTTGTGAGTTTGATCCCGGGTGCCACCAAAAAATAAATAAATAAAAATAAAATAAAATTCAAAGTAAGTCAATAGTGTAATTCACTATAACAACAAAGGAGAAATAATGGGTCATCTCGATAAGAAAAAATGTGACAAAATGCAATATTTACTTGCGATTTGGGGAGGGGGAATGTTGGTTTTTTGAGACAGGGTCTTGCTATGTAGTTCAGGCTGATCTTGAACTCACTACGTAGCCCAGGCTGGCCTCCAACTGAAAATCTTCCTGCAAGAGCCTCCTGTCTCTGCCTCCCAAGTGCTGGAATTACAGCACCACACCTCCTGGATCTATTTAAGGTTTTACCAGAGGTCCTAACCAAATCAATAGGGCAAAAAAGGCAGCACTGGGGAGGCTGAGGTAGGTGGAGCGTTGTGAGTTTGAGGCCCGCTTGGGCTACAACGCTAGTACAAGACTGGCCTGAACTACATAGTATGACCCTGCCTCAAAAACCTAGGGCTGAAGGGCCAGGAGTTTGGCTCACTGGCTTAAGTGCCTGTCTGGCAGGCGTGAGGTTGCGAGTTCGATCCCCCGTGCCACAAAAAGAAAAAACTAGAAAAACCTAGGGCTGGGAGTTTGGCTCAGTGGCTTAAGCGCCTGTCTGGCAGGTGCAAGGTTGTGAGTTCAATCCCCAGTGCCGCAAAAAAAATAAATAAATAAGGGGGGTGGGCAAAATAGGAAGAGTTATCAGAAAAGAAAGTAAAACTCATTCACAGGTGTCATGATTTAGGGTACAAACTTGCTAGAACTGATACACTAAATTTAGTAAACTCAGAATGCAAGACCAATATATAAGAACCAGTTGTACAGAGCATCTGCTTAGCATGTTCAAGACCCCAGTCCCCACGCTG
>RJWM01019297.1:0-39276 GCA_004363535.1 Dasyprocta punctata
CTCTGCACACAGTGCAGCGTGGGCCTCTCCGCACACCCCGCCGTCTGCCAGCCTCACTCCCTCGCCTCCTCCACTTCACTGCAGGGAACAGCAGCTCTACCCACAGCGCTGCAGCCAGGCACCTGGGAGTGGTGTGGACGACTCCCTGAGAACCTTCAGTGCTGCTCAGAAAAGCCACCCACTGGGTAAGGCAGGGAGGCCCAGCAGGGATGGATGCAGCCTCCTCCACCTCCCCAGGGTCCCTCCTTACCCTGCCCCACGACCCTTCTTGGATCCTCTAATCACTCCTCACCACGGGGCCTTTGCACCTGCTGCAGCAGCACCCTAGATCACTCTGCCCGCCTCTTTCACTCTCCAGGTAACTGATTTCTTTGGGTCTCAACTCAATGTCAGGTCCCACAAGCTCTTTCTGAGTCAGTCCCCTCATTGTCCTCCCACCAGGTTTCCTGGGCAGGGCATGCTCGGCCCCACCCTGAGGCTCATTTCTCTATGTGATTTTTTTGAACAGCCATGTTCCACTTCAACTCTGAGCCTTTCAGAGTGGATGCTTTGTCCAACATGCTATGTCGCATCCCTGTCCCGGTGCACACCTGTCCCATAGTAGGTGCTCTGTGCAGGACCTAGTGAATAGGTGGAACCGTAAGAATGGAAAAGGAGTCAAACGCGAACAGCCCATGCTCCCTGCAAACAGAATGGAAATAACTCAGAGGGCTGCTAACTGCTTTATTGCAGGGGGATGGGCTTGTTTTTATTTTTTTTTAATTTTTTTTTTTTATAACGCACACTGCTTAATCAGAGTTGGTAATTACAACTCGTGTTTCTGGCTTGTGCTCTGTGACTCGGCCCCAAGGGCAAGAGCCATTTCACATTTGAGCGCATTAGTTCTGGGCTGCTCCCAGGGGAGCAGGAGCAGGCTGCATGTGAATTCTCCATGAAGCTAATTAGATCAGCA
Source organism: Dasyprocta punctata (assembly GCA_004363535.1). Taxonomy (NCBI): domain Eukaryota; kingdom Metazoa; phylum Chordata; class Mammalia; order Rodentia; family Dasyproctidae; genus Dasyprocta; species Dasyprocta punctata. Next base: position 953 of record RJWM01019297.1, read on the forward strand.
AAGCAGCCGGGCTCAGGGCGGGGCAGGGGCCCAACTCCCTCCAACAGGCGGAGAGGAACCTTTCCAGGGAGGCAGTGCCCAACCCTCCTTGACCATGCCTACCCTGCCCGGGGGACAGCACAGGAGACTATGCCCTGGGTAACCCCCCACCCTCGCCTCAAACCTCTTAGGGGCTCACTGGTTTTCCCCCCACTTCCTCACCATGAAAGGGGAAGCTGGTAACTTCCTGCCTGCCATGACTGCTGTGATGGTCACTAAGGCCACATGTGTGTCCATGGTGAGTGGAAGATCCTCCTCCTCACTTTCCTTCCCATGAAATTGTGCCAGTCTGAGGCTTCTTCACCAAATCTTCAGGCAGCCACTCTAAGGGTCTCCTAGAGGCAGGAAAGGGACTTCTTTAGGGAAAGTGCTGGTCAAGGAAGACCTGTTTGAGGGAGTGACATGTGAGTGGGGACATGGAGAATCAGGGAGTGATGCACAAGGATGTCTGAGGAAGAGCCTTCTAGGCTAAGGTCTCAGCTAGTGCAAAGGCCCTGAGGTGTGCTTGTATTTGCTGTGCTTGAGGAGCACAAAGGGGCCAGCCTGGCCAGGGTAGGGTTGGAGTGGGAAGGAGCACGAAATGAGGGGAGGGAGTGGGGCCAACCCAGGAAGGGTGGACCTTAGCCTCTGGGGGATGGAGTTGTCCACACCCAGGTTGGACCAGCCGGCCACCGCTGAAGTGTCCCGGCCTTGCAGAGGGCCTGGGAGGCTGTCCGAAGTCACCCCATCTGTGCCCCACACTCTTCCTGTCTATACCGTGGTGGTGACCCACTGGGAGAGAGGACAGAAGGATCCCCGCTGGGAGGAGGTTTCCAAGAGCAGGCTGAGCCTGCGCTGTCCACTTGCCAAAGGAGAGCCCTTGGCCTCATGGTGATGGATCAGGGGGACCCACCCCAGACCATCAGACCAGAGCTCTCCTTGCAACCTGGCTCCTTGAGGAGGCCACAGAGGATTCCACTAACCAGTGGCTCCAATGAAGATAAAGCTTGATCCCCTAGAAAAGGGGTCCCTGAGACCCCAAGGTGGGAGTTACCCCCAGACTGACACAGGCAGCTCAGCCTGCGCTGCAGACAGCGCTTCCTTCCCTTCCCTCCCTCCCTCTCCTCTTCCTCTTCCTCTTCTTCTCCTCCTCCTCCTCCTCCTTTTTCTCTCTCTGTCTCTCTCTCTGTCTTTCTCTCCCTTCTGTCTTCCCTTGCTTTTTTCTTGCAGAAAGCAGTAGTTAATTTTTTCTATCAGTACATGTTCACAGTAAATGATTATGTTCCTTATGTGGCCTTGGTACAGGTACCTAAGGCACCTTAATTCTTTCTTCATCCCTTTCCCCTTCCCGCTCTCCCCTTCCTTCCCTCTCTGAATCCCCTTCCCACTTGGGAAAGATCTTTCAACCTCCTCTCATCTATCTTACATATTGTTCTTTATTTATATCTTGGGTTTCTCACATAATTAAATATGTGCATCTGATTTATTTCACTTAACATTACGGCCTTCACGTGCATCCATTTTCCTACAGACACCTGGAGTTTATCCTTCTTTACGGCAGAGGAGAACAGTAGCTAATTTTTCTCTGTGTTTGGTCCTGAGCTTGGCAGTGCAGCACAGAGGGGTGCACTCAACCTCAGGGGTGTCCTGCTCTGGATCTTACAGACCAGGGGATTACTGGGCCCTAGGGGTGGTGCTGTCTGGGCCAGGTGCCCCCACTTCTGCCTGATGGGGACAGGGAGCGGGAGATAAGCGTTTCTCCCACAGAGGCTGTGTTCTGGGCACAGTGCCAGGACCTTGGGGCTCTTAAGGACCTAGGAAAATGCTTAAGGCTGGGAAAACAATTTATTTGGCTTCAGAATAAAAAAAAAAGTGAAACTGTGAAGTTGAAATTGATAAATGTTTAATCCAGTGTCTACAAAGTATAGCATTATCACATGGTCACCTTCCAACCTGAGTCAGCTTTCTCATACTTACATATAATTTGAATGTAATGTGGGCTGCCGGGGCTTTTTATTACATCTGATCTGATAGGAGGGAGGTGCTGGGAATGAGAATGTCTGTGCCTAAGTGCGGGCTGGAGCGGGGGCCAAGGAGATGACACAGGGGAGGACACAGGACTGGAGGAACAGGAGGAAGGGGCTTCTACCAGAAGGGGGAGGGGGCATCAAGTGCCAAAGAAGAGCAGGGCATGAGCGGGTCTGCCATGTCTGGGGAGCAGGGGCCTGCGCTGCACCTGCCGTGTAGGGTGGTGGTGGGAGGAGGTGAGCTACGCCGCCGGCCGGTCTCTCCCCCGAGCCTTTCTGCAGCCTGCACCCTCCTCAGCCGCTCTTTACAGTGGTCCCCCTCCAGGTCTTCCTGAGCCCCTACTTGCTGCAAGTGGCTCTTCTGCTCACAAGGCCCCTCCCTGTTTTAGTCAGGATAAAGCACAGATGTAGAGAGGAGGGGAGAGGAAAAAATAATCCAGAATCACAAAGCAGCCTCCAAACTCCCTTCTCCAGATCATTTTTAGAACAAGCTCATTTTCTCTTACGTCTTTCTCCCCAGCCCAGTGTTTTGGCTGAAACAACCCCAGTTTGTCTATTTGGTGGAGCTGTGTGACTGAAAACCTACCCAGAGGCCTGCACCCTTCCCTGCCGGCCAGACACCCCTGCAGTTGGTGATGGGGTCTGAAACCCTGCTTCTCAGGGGTCTCAGAGGGAAACCTTGGGCTTTCTGGAACTGGACACTCAGCGTGACACTACACCCTTCAGTGCCTCCAGCAGGGGCAGTCCTGGACTCTGATTGCTCTTTTCCAGAATTGTCAAAGAGTGGAGTGGGGTGGGGCTGGAAGAGAGGCCACCATGGCCTAGCCCTAGGGCTCAACACTGGGTGAGGTAGTCCCGGATGGCTGATTCCTACTGACGCCCACCATCCAATCACAGCATTAGGTGACCTATCACCTTCTCCCCTGACCTCTGGGAAAATGGCTGGGTGGGAGGCAGAACATAAAAGCAATTGGATCCAGAGATTAGGTATGGGATGGGCAGAGGCGGGCAGTGAAAATACAGAAAGCAGGCAAGAGACATAGGATGTTCTGTCACTTATGAACTGAGTGACAGGGGGACAGGTTGCTTAGTATCTCAGTGGCTCTTTCTCTGACTGAGCCCACCTCACAGGGCATCACAAGATTAGTGTGGCCAATAGCTGAAAGTGCTTGAGACAGGACCTGGCAGACAGAGGGCCCTAATAATTATTAGTAATGGTAATAATGACAATGATAATGTGTATTATTGTTATTGGTTTATATTCTATCAATACTGCCTACAGAGATAGGTCTATCAAGAAGCCCCCAAGTCCTTCTCGGCCTGATCCCTGACCCCACCCTCAAAGTTGAGCCCCCTCCCCTCCCTTTTCAGCACAGCTTCCTTGTCTGAAGGCCTCTGCTTTCTGTCATGCTGTCCTCTGCCTGGAAAGCCCTTCCTGTCACCTCTCCTGCAGCTCTCCCCTCCCCTCCCCCTTCCAGAGCCCCCTGGCCTCCAGCATCAAGATGCTCTGGGCTCCCAGTACTTGGCCCAGTTCCGTCCTGTCTCCTATCACCCAGCGCTAGAACCATTGCCTCATGCTCTTTTCCATCTCATCCCTGCCCCGGAGCCCGCCCTGCAGTGTAGGGGTCCCTGGGGATTACGGACAGGTAAGTACGCGATGCGTCCCGAGTGCTCCTGGATGCTGGGCTGACCGCCCTCTCCCGGTCTGTAAGGCGGGTGTGATGACGCTGCGGTCGCCCTCCCGGACAGTAGAGACGCCTCTGCATGCCTGGCCGCAGCCCTGGGGGCAGGGCTGGGAAGGCAGGGGGCTCATTTATTAAACCCAACACTCTGGTCCCTCAGGAGCGGACGTAGCAGGCAAAGAGGTTGTCAGGGGACCAGACGGGCTGGGGTCTGTGCAGCCGACCCAAGGCTGCGGGCACGGGGCGGGGCGGGGGCTTGAGACCCTGGCAGGAGGTGACAGCCTGTGTCTGCAGGTGGCAAAGGCCAGGGACCAGCATCTTCCTCCAGTGGGCGACACTGCGCGACGGTCCCGAGTCCTGCCTGCAGGCGGCGCTGTGGGCTCTCGCAAGCGCAGCGGGGCGGGACCAACGCGGGTGCCTGGAGGTGAGGCGGGGAGGAGAGGGTGAGGAAAGGAGGGGAGGGGTGAGAGGCGGGAGGTTTACCGCGGGAGGTGGCGAGTGAGTGGGAAAGAGGAGAAGGGGCAGCGGGGAGAGCAGAGCAGTGTGAAACGGCGGGAGACAGACAGAGGCGGCCCCTCGTCCTCATTCAGTCGGTGGGAGCGCCCCCCTCGCCCAGTCAGAATCCCTCCTGGCATGCGTGGCTCCCAGGGCCCAAGGTGAAACCCAGGTGGCACACCCGGCTCCCCCTCCCGCTGTGAGCTTTCGGCACTTCTTCCTCTGTTCTTATCTTCCCACCGTTTTCCAGCCAGGGGCGCTGCCTGCTGGCCACTTCCTAGGGCGCCAGGCCCCCTCTGCCAGAGCCTGACCTCTGCCAGGTCCCTGCTGCCAGTGACCACCTTCTCCCCTGCTGCCCACGCCGCGCTGAGTGAGTCCTGGTTCCCAGGCCAGACTTGGGGCTCCCTAAGAACACGGTCTTCACCCTCATAATCATGTTGCTAGTGTGACCAGCCCAGGATCCACAGACACCAGTGGTCACCGAGGTGCCAGGGAAACTAGGGGAGGAGAAAGAGCAGCCCTGGTGCAGAGGGAGGTGGAGCACAGGGGAGAGGTGAGGTCACAGGCAGAGAGAACACCGAAGCCCAGCGTGCAGAAGCCCTGGCCTCAGCACAGCCGGGCGGGTCCAACCCCTGTTCAGGGAGGGCACAGAAGACAGTGTGTTCTTGAGGCCAGCTGTCCACCTGCCCTACCCCTTTGACTATCAAGATGCCCCTCTCTCTACTCAGAATTGGAGTTCTTTGAGTTGCAAGGGACAGGCTCTGCTGGGCTACAGGGGAGGCAGAGTTAGTGTTAGGACCTTGGTCTCTAGAGCACCAAAGAGAATACAGCCAGCTGGAGGTAATGGGACCAGAATGCAGCCTGATTGCCACCTCTCCCCTAAGACTTTCATCTCTATCTTCTTCTATCTCACTAGCCAGAAACATTCTGCAGCAGCCCCCAGGAGCCCCTGGGGGTCAGGCTGATGGGATAGGTACTCTTGATCTGATTGGCCCAGCCACACAGGTGTGGGCTCCAGGCAGCTGATGAAGTGGAGCAGGGCAGGGGGAGGAGCAGAAGCAGGGCTTCCAGGAGTGCAGAGCATGCTGGGAGCGGGGGCAGGGTAGGCCATAGGCACACTCCCAAGGCCCTTGCTGTCATGAGCATATGCAGCACCTCCCCGTCACAGTGACCACCCCCTCACCGTTTCCATGTTGTTTGATAGATGAAGGACCCTGATTCATAGGCCTGAGCGCTTTCTTTTCTCCATGCTCTCAGATGCCATTCTCTCCTCTGTCACCATCTCGTTGGTCATCTCTGGCCCTCCATGTCCAACTTCCTGTAAAATGGGAAGGCAGAGGGAGCTCCCCCTTTAGCTCTGACACTGTGGGGGGTCTGCTCCGTTTGGTAGCAGCCAGCAGTGTCTGTGAAGCCCGTTATCCTTGCCCTCCCTCTCCGTGATCCACTTGCTGCTCAGGGCCTTTGGAGAAGCCTCTGGGTAAATATTAATAATGCAGGTTTGTGATTACGTCTGAGAAAGAGGATGAATCATTTCCTGTTTCCCTCCTGGGCTCAGGATCGTAACTAAGAATAGGCAGGATCTTGGGAGCTGCCACGATAAGAGACCTGGTTGATGGGATCTCACTGTTATGGCAGAGCCACAAAATAACATTACGGCCTTGAGACCTGACTGCTGCACCACGAAGCCATACCTGGGCCCTGCCACCTCTGAACTATGTGCCTAGGGGAGGGTCATCGAGTCTACCCAGCTGGGGTGAAGGAGGCCACATGTAGACTTGACACTGGGTCTCATATGGTCTTCTCCTCAGTTCATGCTGACCACACTATGCTCATCTGCCTCTCGAAAGCTGCAAGGGCAGGGCCGGGGCCAGGTGCCCTTTGGTGTCCCCAAGCTGGTCCAGGGCCTGGAATGTAAGCGCGTCTGTCCAGCTAATAAGGGCTCCTTTGCAGTGCTCCACCTACGGGGGCAGCTCCCAGAGGCCTCACTTGTGCTGCTTGATCTGCCTGCCAACTACAGTGGGGAAGACCAGAGGATACAACCAGACAAGCTGTCCAGGTTGGACCCTGCCAAGAATCTAGGACAGAGAATCTGGCTCTGTCTGGATCCTCCTCAAATGGAGATGCTCGCGGGGTTGCCATCTCCAACTGCGTAGACAGCAGGGGGAAGAAGGGCCTGAGTGTTCTCTGGGCCTTCTCCTCCCGAGGCCACCCTGTGTTGGTCTTGGCCTTTAGGAATGTCCCTGTGTCATTGCAATAGCACTACTTGGGCCAGTTTGAGTTGCTTCTCTGATTAATCTGCTTACAGTCTTCTGTAGAAGGCCCATGTGCCAAGCCCGTGCCTGCCACTTTACTCCATATTCCACTTTGTCCCTTCTGTGGGTCTACCTGGTGAACATTGTCACTTTCCACATCACTTGTGACAAAGCTCCCATCACCTGCCGAGGGTCTATTCGCTGAGCTGCCAGGCAGAGCTTTAAAAGGGTGAATTAGGGAGAGTTACCTGGGGTAGTCAGCTTTCCAGCACTCTAACAAACTGCCTGAGATAATCAGCTCTAAAGAGAAAAGGTTGATTTGGCCTCACACTTTTGAGCTCCCAGCCTGTGATCCATTGTCCCATGGCTTTGGGTCTGGGCTGAGGCGAGGCAGCCACAACATGGTAGAAGCTGGAGGTGGAGCCAAAGTGCTTATATCAAGAGCCAGGGAGCAAAGAAGCAAAGGAAAAGACCCCAGGCCTCATAATTCCCTTCCAGGACACATTCACAGTGGCCTGAGGGCCTCCCTCCTGGGCCATTTCCTAAAGGTCCCACCACCTCCCAATAGCACCCCACTGGGACCAAGCCTTTAACACACGGGGCTTTGTAACCCTACTCCAGGGAGGTGAGCTTTAGTCTGGTTTGAGAAAGCAGAAAGGAGAAGGAACTGGATGGCAGGGCAGGTAGGGGGAGAATCTGGGTAAGGTGAGCGGGGAAGGGCCGTGCAGGGGCAGTCAGCTGGCCAGGAAGACCAACAGTGATGTCCACATTTTGCTAGTGCCTGAGGTGTGTCTTCTTGCTTACTCCCCTGATGGCCCACGTTGTGGCACCATCGCAGCCGGTCAGTGGCAGAGCCGGGATCAGAGCCAGGTCTGTCTTGTGCAGACCCAAAGGACTCAGCTGCCACACTCAGATGAACCTTCAGCTGCCCGCATCCCTGCCTGACTATGTGACCTGCAGCCAAGTTGCTTACCTTCTCTGTGCTTGCTTCTTTATTTGTGAACAGGGATGGTAATACCTATAAAGCATGAGGGAAACATTTATGTCTATCAGAATTTTTCTTATGCAAAATACAACACTGTGTCTGAAGGAAGAAACCCAGGCAATGACAGTCTGGATTTGATTTCTTTTTCTTGTTTTATTGCACTGGCTGGAACTTTCAGTACGATATTGAAAGGAAGTGACATAAATGCACATCCTTGTCTTGTGGTTAGGCTATAGTGGGAAACCACTTAGTCTTTTCCCATGACTGTGATGGCAGCACTAGGATTGTCATTGATGCATATCAGCAGACTGAGGAAGTGCCCTCCTGCACCTGGTTTTCTGTGGTTTCTTCCCAAGAATTGATGTCAGACTTTGTCATATGCGTTTGTGCATCTATAGAACTGGTTGTATATTCTTCCTCTTTTAATTCGTTAATATCATGAATGTCTTTGATTGCTTTTTCAATATTGAGCCAATCTTACATTTGTGGGAAAACCATTATATAGGTCATAATATATTCATTTTTAATATAGTGTTGTATTACATTTACCAGTATATTATCTAGAAGTTTTGTCTATGATCTTAAGGTTTATAGATCTGTACCTGTCCTTTTCTGTATGTGCTTTGTCAAGTTTTCTTGTCAGGGTAATACTGACCTCATAAAATAAGCTGGAAGGCATCATTTGTTGAATTGTAAAATGAGTACTATTTGTTCCGTAAGTTTGTCCTAGAATGTACCAGACAAACTGCCTCATCCTAGAGTCCTTTTTATAGTGTGTTTTGCAGCTGTAGTTTCAGTCGCTGGAGAGACATGGGACTAGTCAGGTTGTCCGTTTCTTTTGCAGTGAGCCTGGGTGGTTGTGTTTTTCAAGGAGGTTTTTAATCTCTCATTGCTGATATTAGTCATTTCTCTTCTTTCTGTTTTCCCCGCAGTCTCACTGGCTATACATTTATCATTTCATTGATCTTTTGAAAGCACCAGCTTTTGGCTTCATGATAGTGTCTATTTTTCTGTTTTCAAATTCATTAACATCTATTGTCTGTGTTACTTCTTTTCTTCTGACTACTCTGGGTTTAATTTGCTATTCTTTTTTTAGTTTCTCAGGGATGAACCTGAAGCCATTCATTGGAAACTATTTTTCTTTTCTAATCCAGGCCTTTAGCGCTATCCATCTCCTCCCCAGCACCGCTGCGGCAGCCTATACATTTTGACGTGCCTGTGTTTCAGTCTCATTTTCATTCAGACCAAATGCATTCTCGCGTGCCTTCTGGCCCTTCCAGTCCGCAGGTCACTGTGTTTTCTGGGTGCAGCAGAGAGACAGGCCACGAGACTGGCTCAGCACTCACTTTCCAGGCATCAGGTATGCCGGCCTCAGTGTCTTCCAGTTTTGCTGCCTTCTGATTATGCTTATTTCATCTCCTTGTTGCTTGAGTAAAAATACAGACCTCCTCCTAAGAGTTAAGTACCTCAATCATGATCCTGGTCATGGCCAAGGGGACCCAGGATCCCTGCCCTAGACTAACTGGAGAGTCTTTTAACAAGTCCAGAGTGCAGTTGCACACCACAGCTGATCAGCTCCCTCAAGCCAGCTGCAGGCTAAGGATGTCAGACATGCAGGCTAACTGAACAAGATGGTGATTGGTGAAATTTTTTTAAAAAAATTATTATAGTACAATACATTATCAAGAACAGTGGGATAAGTGAGTTTGAAGCAAGGGAGAGTATTTCGAAGGGGATTCATGTGTCTTTTACTGTACTCAATTTTTAAAACCTATTTCCTGGTATGTTTTGGTGGCCGTCTGTATCATCTCATTTAATCTTCACAGCAGTGCTGTGTTGTAGGTGCGGCTCTTGTGGCCATTTTTATAGACATTCAAGTCAAGACCCGGAGATAGGTCGCCTCTGTTCCAGGATTCACCTGCAGGAGGCAGATGAGTCTGGGCTCAGATTGGGTTCTCTCTAACCCAAGCCTGGGCCCTGAACCCCTCAGCCACTGGTCTCTCCTGCCACCTCAACCCCAGCTATGGTCCCTTCCTGGATGTGGTCTGTGGATGCAGCCTGCAGAGCTGGGAGCAGAGAGGCAGAAGAGAAAGATGCAGAAGAATTGGAGGCAGCTTGGGAGGAGGGGAGAGAGACTCTTTCCAATTATGCAGAAGTCTTTAGACCTTTTTGTGTCATTTGGCTAAGTCAAAGGGGGCTGGACTTTGGTTCACCATCTTTAAGTATAAATGCAGCTAAATGAGGAAAAATCTGCTTTGCTAAGCTTAGAAAAGATACAGATCAAATTGAACATGATGTTAGTCTGATAAGGCCAAGGCACAGGACCCAGGCTGGGCCCAGAGCAGGGACCTGCTGTACACATGGCCATATCCCCAGATCCTTCCAAGAAGCAGGGGCCTCACCTCTCTTCCCCTCCTCACCTCTCTTCCCCTCCTCACCTCAGGAAAACGAACCCCAGGGAAAGAGGGCTGAGCTCTTGGGACAGGAGTCTTCGTGCTCTGCACTCCTTTCCCTGTCAAGGCCAGACTGTTCATGACATTAGGAATTTTTTCAGCCATGCTTAGAGCAGCGGTTTTCAGGGATGCTTCTGGACTGTCTTCTGGGGCACTCTGAGACTCAGTAGAGCAGAATTCAGGGACTTAATATGCGGGTGGCGGTCACCTGGGCCCAAAAAGACAGGAGAGGGGAGAAGGAGGCCTCCATCTCAATTCTGCAACTTCTTGTTTAAATCCCCTCAGCTTTGGCCAAAATGTGTCCTATCTCAGAGCCTCAGTTTCCAGATCTCTGTAATGGACTTGCCTCTCTTTCCTTGAGGATTAAATGAGACACTGTATATCAAACTTCAGGCACTTCGATCATCTCTTCCATAATCCAGTCCATGTTTTTGGACACCAACTGTGAACCAGGTCCTGGGAGACATCAGGCAGGCAAGCAGGGCAAAAACAACCTGCCTAACACCACACAGCCTGGATTTGAACACAGGCTTATCTCCCTGGCTCTGGAAGGCTGCCCAGGGAGTGAAAGTTAGGGTTCTCCATCTCCTGGAGTACAGTTCTTCCCCTGCAGTGGGTCTGTAGTAGGAGTGGTGTTGGATCCAGGCCACTCAACAATGGTCCCCCCACCCAAGGCTCACACATGCCCACGGCTGAGGCTCTAGCTGCAGCTATCTGGAAGCTAGCAGGTAGGTTGGTGGTCCCCCAAATTAGGTGGGCACTATGTGGGCCCGGCTGTGCTCCTAACTTGCTGTACAGCCTTAGAGGGCTTGCTCAGCCTCTCTGAGTGTCAGGTTCCTTATCTGCAGAGGGAATGAAGGTCACAGCCTGAAAAGGTTGACCTGTGCCGACAGCATGCTTGTGCTGGACCATGCTGTGTTCTTCTCAGAGCTTATGATTCTAGACACTTCTGTACCAAGGATCCACCACTGCTTTGGGGAATTATCAGAGGAGCATAACAATAATGAGAATTCTGGCCAACATGGAATCCCACACATCCCTCTACCAATAGCTCCCTGCAGGGATTGGATTCAAGGGCAAATCATGTGACACCTCTTCTGGGAAGCCTTCCCTGATTTCTCCTCTAAGAAGACCCTCATTTCTGGGCAGATCCTTCCTTGAGCGCCAGACTCCCACAACCATGTGCCCTTTGCCCCTTTAGACAATGGGGGTCCAGAGTCTGGCACATCAGTGACCTTAATAGACCCCAACAAAGCATCCTGTTATTTATGAGAACTGCCCTGCCCCAGAGCCAGCTCCTGACTGCTGACCCTCTGCTCCAGTATCCTCAGGGAGCATCCAGCCTGGGTGGGACAGGGACGCTGATCTTCTAAGATCCTGCCACGTGGAAAATTTATCTTACTCATCTGGCAAGGACACTTCCGTGCCCTGCCCCTCACCCCGACTTACTCCCTTCACGGCCTGCAGCCCCACCTGACACAGCAAAGTCTGAGAGTTTGGGATTATTTTCTTTTCCCTGAACTCGAAATGAATCTGTCTTGTCCACCATGGACGCTGGAGGGGACCCTGCAGACAGTGATGTTCACGCAGTGCTTAGGAAACGAGTGAACTGGTGAATAAAGGTTCCAGCGGTGGCCGTGGGCAGGTGGTGACCCATTTGATCCCGGAGACTTTCTCCAGAAAGTACAAATAATAACACCCATCCTGGGAGGCGGCTCTGAGCGCTCAGGAAGATGACGGGGATGTCAGCTAAGCTGCACGCTGCCCTGCTTTTAAGTAAATTTGTGTACTTCATCTTTATGACAACCCCAGGAGGTAGGAGCTATTGTCATCTCCGCTTTACACTTGAGTAGACTGAGACACGAGGCAGGGAAACGAGTGACCCCGGGTCACCAGTGAGTGGGTGGTGAGTCCAGCATGCTATGGGCGCACAGGGACCCCCCGTGATGTTCACGTCATGTCTGCTCCGCTCAGCCCTCACCCTGGGACTCAGTGCCCAGGCTGCCTGCCTCTATGGTCCCTGGACAAAGATGGCTGAGGTGGAAGGGGACAAAGAATGGCAAACTGTGCCTGGGATGGTAGCAGAAATGGAGGAAAGTGAAATATTTTCAGATGTGTATGGACTTGACCTCAGAGGGTCTCAGACATTTATTAGGCACCTGCTGTATTTCAGGTCCCATGGATGTAGCAGAAAACCAGGAAAGCCATGCCAGATCCTAATGGAGTCCTTGGGTGGGGGGCAAGGAGAGGATTTCATACCTGCAATTCAGAAGCATGAGCTAGAATCAGCTCACAGACAGGCTACCACGCTGACACCGCCCAGCAGATGTCCTGGGGTTACTGGACCCCTGAAGCAAATGAGTACAAAGGAGAAGTAAAGGAAGGAAACATGAGCTCACCTCTGTCTTCCAGGATCTTTGTGCTTAGGCAAGAACCTCCTGGAAGCCACTGTCCTGCTGGGTAGCTGCAGGGATGTCCGAGTTCCACAGTGCCCAGAGCACAGGGCCTGGCCGGGTTCTCTTGCAGGGCAGAGTGGCAGGGCAGGGGGAAGGGTGAGGGAGGGTGGGGCAGCAGTGCAGCTCAGTGTTCCAGACAGTCAGTCAGCCCAAGTTGCGTGCTACAAGAGGGTGCTTGTGGAAAGAACGCTTCTCTTATCAAACCACACATGCACCCACATGCATGCACACACACAACTCATGTGTGTACACGTTTCTTTGCAGAGCAACAGAGCCAACAGGACGTACAGAGAAGATCAGGCCCAAAAGTATAAGTCTCGGAGTGCAAAGCCCTGGAACAAAGACCACAGGTACCTGAGGGCAGGAGATGGATGTCCCAGCAAGAGAGAGAGAAAAGAGAGAGCTCAGCTTCCCCATCTTTTGGCTCTCTTTGGCCCTCTGGGTTGGACGAGGCCACCACTTTGGTGAGGGATTCTTATGTTCAACCCACTGACTCCAGTGCTCATCTCCTCCAGAAGCACCTCACAGACACCCAGAAATCCTGTTCTACCGGCCATCCGGGAATCCCTTCACCCAACGTAGTTGTGACATAAAAGTAACCACATAGACACGTGCACAATTAGCACACGTAGGTGTGTGCATACAGGTACAGGACAGACACACACACACGTGAGCACACACATATGTGAACACACAGAAGCATCTCGGTGGAGGAACACCCTCACATGCACATTCACACCCCGCACACACACACACAGATGAACCCCATGTCTGTCATGGAAAGTGTCCCAGTCCAATCTCACATTGTTTGGTGACTACTAGGTGTTGGTGGCTATGCCTCGCCCAGACGATCACCTGCTCTGGGAAAGCAAGGACAAGCTGGGGTGGAAGATTGCTCATCATTGCATGTGCAGCACACAGCAGGTGTCAGTAAACAGGCATTTGTGGAATGAACAAGTGTAAAAAGGAAGAGAGTGAATGAGCCTCACACTGCGCAAGAGGCACGCTACTGGGAGTCGGCGCCAGCACTGCCAGTGCATTAAACGGGATTCTGCAGATCCCCTGTAGTCCCCTCCCCACACTCATTGAGATCAAAGACTTTAATAGACACAAGTGCCTGAGGTTTGTTTTGCTTTGTAAGCACAAATCAGCACAGGATTGAGAGATGGAGCCAGGGCTGGGAGGAGCTGCTCACACCTGGGAGCTCACTGTCTGGCGGCAGAGGCTTAGAAAGGGAGACTCCACACTCCACACTCCACAGGGTTTCCAGGGAACAGAGGAGCAGCAAACATTTATAGAGCAGTTACTGCTGCCCAGCACACAGACCAGTCCCTCACCTGGCTAACCCATCTTGTCTGCATGTCACCCATTCAAGGGAAGGACTACCCCTGCTTGACACATGGGGAGACTGAGGCACAGAGAGGTGAGGCAACTTGCCCTAAGCTTCATGGGTGGTGAGTGGAGGGGTGGCTGAAGCTGGAGCTCCAGAATGACCTGATCTGGTTTAAACACCTTGCTACCTAGTGGCACTCCAAGTCTTGGGTCACTCTTGGAAAACGGGGTCATGGAAATGCTCCAGAGGGACAGCTGGGAGGATGGTGGGAAGTGAGAAGAGCACCCAGCAGGTGCTGCATAAAAGGCGCCCATCTAGAGGTGACCGCGACCAGCCATTGACACTGTCCTGTCCCAGAGACAAGTCCCCAACCGAAAAGGTTACTGTCCCAGGCTGCTGGGGTCGGGTCACAGATCACATCTTCTCATCCCTGGGCCCGAGCTCCTCCCTCACCCACAACTGTGGTTGTTGTGGTTGCTATCAGTAAAATAAAGGGAGGGCAAGGAATGAAGAGCCCAGTTGACTTGCAGGGACTTGTACCAGTGCTCCCTGCATGCCTCACCAAGGGTTGAGGCTGAGCACGGGCCATCCCTGGGCCTGGGGACCTGCAGGAACTCTTGCACCCCATACTTCTCAGCTGTCTCAGCCTGCACCACCTCCTGCCCAGTGTCTTCTCCTGCCACTCCCACTCTGCCAGACCCACACCCTTCTCTGGGTCTGGTAAGTCTTCCCTGGAATCAAGACCATCCACTGAATACCATTGCTAGAGGTGCAGCTCTTGGGTGACTGGTTCTCCCACAATCAGTCTGCAGAAGGCTTACTATGCCAACTAAACGATTGGCCGAGTTGTCCCGCAAACACTTTGGCACACATGTCCTGAGAAGCACAGGCTGGCAGTTCCTTCATCTACTCCAACACTATTTACAGAGCATCTGCTGTGCACCAGGGCAGCATAGTACAGTGGTTAGAAGCACACACTGAAACTCAGGGGCAGTTTCCTGCCGAGAGCCAGAGAAGATAGCCACAGGAACAGGCTGCATGCCAGAACCTTCTGTCTGTGTGCCTGGGAGACCTCCTGCTGCCCCCTTGCCTTGTCCCTCTGAGACAAGCCAGCCAGCCCTTCCCTCTGCCTGAACTCACATACGGCCCTTCTTTTATCCTGGAGCTGCTGCCTCTGCTCTCTAGGCCCAGACCTAGGACCTTCACATGGTGCCTGCCCCCAAGCCGAGCTGCCCTACCAGCCCCAGAAAGGGGAGAAGTCCTTGTGGTCACCCACAATCCGCAGTCCATTAATCATGGCCAGAGGAATAGGCAAGGCCAGTCTCCTGCACTCCTAGCAAGGTAATGATCCACTGATATGGGTGACGCTCTCTAGCTGCAGTCATGGGATTTTATACCCTGATTCTCCCACCAATAGCATCTATTACTTTAGACAAACAAAAACAGCCACCGTGTAAGCAGTCTGCAAAGATCAATAAGTAATAATGGTTAACATGAGAGCAAATATAATATTTCAATTAGGAGGGGGAGGGCAGTGAATGGAGTCCAATCCTGTGCCAAAGAGCCAGGAGCCCTGATAGAGGTGTGGTCTTGATGTGCTGGGACCAAGCATAGAACTCTGACCCAGTCTTTTCTAGAAACCTGGGAAAGTGGTGGAGAGATCTGGACCTAGAGCCTCCCCTGTTGAGTTCCATTTATCACTCGGCTCTGCTCACTGAGCACCTACTATGCACCAGGGTAGTGCTGTGCACATAGCACAGGCTGAGGTGCATGCCTGCTGAAATCTGACTGCCTGGCTCTGTAACCTGTCTTCCACCTGCTGGCTGTGTGTCCTAGGGCGAGTTACCTAACCTCTCTCTCTTTCTGCGGAACTGGATAACAATATTCATCTCACAGTGTTTTGATGAGAATTAAGGTAGATACTGCATGGGGAGTACTTTAATCAATTCCTGACATATGGTAAGCTCTTGGTAAATGTTAGGAATTGTTAGGGTTGTTTTGGTTCTGTACCAAACAAGACAGACATCATCCCAGCCTCATGGAGCATCCCTATGAGATAGAATCCATTAACTCACTTAATAGAAAAAGAAACTGTGGTTTGTAAGTTAAGTGATTTGCCCAAGGTCACGTAGCTCGCCAGTAACAGAATAGGGATCTGTTTGAATGTATTAAACTGCTTCTGGCTACAAGTGACAGAGAGTGGCTAACAGTAGATTCGACAAACCTAAGTTTATTTTTTCTCCCTTGAAATGAGGACCAAAGCTCAGCTGCTGCGATGGATGGTCATGATGCCATCAGATACCCAGGTGTTTTCTTTCTGCCTTTCCACTGGTGGGGTGGATGCTCTGTCTATGTGTTTGTTACTTCATGGTAACAAGAAAGCTGCCACAGCTCTTGGCATTTCATCTGGGTACTAGCAAAAGCGCAAAACAAAGGAGCATGGTGTTATTTCAGCCTCATCTGTTCCTGGTCCTGGACCAATCACTGGCCAACGGAGCTGAGGTCATTTAGACCATGGGACTTACTACAGTCAATATGTGCCTGTCCTCTTGGAGAGCGAGTGAGGGAGGAAGAGAGCAGGTGGATGGTGGATGAGGAAGGACAAATGGTGCAGGCTGCCCTTAGTGCTCTATGGCTGATGCTCTCCTCCTCCGGTCAGTGCACCCCAAAGACACTGACAGGGCCTGAAACAGGTTTTGGGGCCACTGAAGAAGTGAAGCTCCCCTGCCCCAATCAGAAGGAGGAGGAAATGGAGAAATGCACTGGGCATTCAGGGCAGTCAGATCTAGGCTGAGGTGGGCTCAGAGAACTGTGGGAGCCCTCTGGGGCCTGCAGGCAGGGGAGGGACATTCAGGGCACAGGAAGGAGCTTCAGCACAGGCCCAGGAGCCAGAGAGTGAGCCAGGGAGACATGTGAGTAAGGGGATTTCCATGGCCCAGGCAGGTTCTAGAGGGCACAGGGTAGTCAAGGATGGGGATGACCGAGGAAACAGTGGGAACTGGGCCCTAGAGGACCTCAGGAGCCACTTGGAAGGGTCTGACCTTGACCCTGAGCACAGTGGGAAGCCCTGAGGGCGGCAGGCCTTGGAAGTTTCAGCAGAAGGTGCACTTACAAAGATTACAGGGGTGGAGGGGTGGGGGTACTGGCTGGGGAGATAAAGCTGGGCCAGAGGGAGGCTTCTGTGTCCCTCTCGGCTGGCACCATGGTTCACTGGATAAAGGGGGAAGGTGCCCTCATTGGGAGGGCACCAGAGGGAGATGAGAGGTGACTGGTAATCTGGAGTGAGGAGGAGCAGGAGGGAGTTGGAGATTGATGACCAGTGTAGTCCACCACTGGGTGTATTGGTCAGATTTCCTGTTGTTGGGACAAAATACCTGATACTTGCAAGAAGAGATATTTAGTTTGGCTTGTGGCTTCCAGGGATTCAGTCCATGGCCAACTGTCTCCAAGGCAGGAACATCATGGTGGAAGGGCATGGTGGAGGTAGAAGGCTCACCTCAGGGTATCTAAGAAGCAGAGAACAGAAGATCTCAAAAGAAAGGGGGTAGGGACCAGATATAGTCCCTGGGTTGTGACCCCATGACCACATCCTCCAACTAGATTCCACCTTCTATAATAGCCCATTCAACTATAAGTTCATCAAGGGGTAAACCTCCTTTTTCTATAACTGATAAAACAAGTGAACAAAATCAATGAAGACAGACCTCAACAACAATACAACTCTCTTGACCTAATTATCATTAGAAAAACACTTTACCCAATGACAGCAGAAAATGTGCTATTTTTAAATGCAAAAGTTGCATCCACCAAAACAAACTGTGTCTTGGCTCATTAAAAAAAGTAACAAATGTAAAAGAAGTAAAAATCATATGAAGCATGTTTGAGTTAAACCAAAGCCCACGGGTAAAACCACTGGTAAAGAGTGAGTTAACCCTTTGATGATGTTAGTACTCTCACCATCTGGTCAGCTGTCCAGGAGTTTCTTAATCCAGTCAAATTGACAACCAAGATTGATGGGCACCCTGGGTGGCCTGGACCCTAAAGAAGAAGCAGAAAAATTGCTGGGAAACCTACTTGGCTGCTCACAATAGCTTTGAGTAGTCTTGCTTGTGTCTGCTGAGTTGCCCAGTACACCATGTGAATGAGGGTACAGGACCCCTATGCAACCTCCCTGGAGGTGGGGGCTGCTCAGGACTCTCCTGATACAACAGGACCCACAGCCCCAGTGCATGGCTGACTGTGCCTGCAAGAGGGTCATGCCCTCAGCCTCCTACCCTGCTCTGGTGGAGTAGACCCTGCTCAGGTTTCCTGGATACAGAGCACCTGGGAGGAGGGTCCAGGTCTGGTCCTCTCCCAGGCATGGTAAGTGCCAATGCCCAGCCCTGTGGCCCCCTGGCAGTCTGAGCCTCTTGATTTTGCAGTGAACTGTGGGGGTAGGCACAAGGTGCGACCTCCCAGCTTTCCATTCACAGTTCACCCCAAACTGTGATTTTCCTTCTCCAAGGTTCTCAGAAGAATTGGCACCCAGAGCCCTGGACCTTGGGTCATGCAACCTGGGCGAAAGTTCCTAGACTTCGAGGGGTCAGAGCCACACATTTCAGCCCTATGCACTGCAGTGATTGCATTACTTTCTCCAAATCTGTCTACCTTGGTTTTGATGACTGTTTGTAAAACTATCTGAAAGGAACAAACCTGGGACAGTGACTATGCTGACATTTGCAGGGTACTTACCCCATCCTGCTTGGACCATGTTACAGGCATGACCTCCTCTCAGTCTTATCACATCCTTATGAGCAGGTGCTGTCCTACAAGGCAGGAAACTGAGGCAGAACCTAAGTCACTTCTCCAAGGTCACACTGTAGATAACTTGTGGACTATTCTCCCTGCTCTCTGCCACCCCTTCCGCACAGTGGATAGAATGACACTCCGTGAAGATCTGGTCTCTACTTCACCATACAGAAGGGAAAGGAGAGACCCAGAGAGTACAAGTAACTTGTCCAAAGTCACATAGAGGAGCCAGACCTTTTGATTCTCACCCAACCTGACTATTCTGGCCACTTTCTCTTTAGGCACCTGCAGGCAGGTCCAGTAGGGGCCCACAGAATAGAGGAGCCAGACACAGAGGCCCAGGCAGCCCTGGAGGATGCCATGGAGGCAGGCAGTGCCCACGGCAGCCAGAAAACTGCATTCCCTCTTTCCTCCTCAACACACTGAAGGAAAACACATCCTTTCGAAATAGAAGTTGGCTAGAAGTGAGCAGATTAGTAGTGTTTATGTACTAGCATTTTATTAATTAAGTGTCCTAAATATACTGAAACCTGGGCATTTAATTTAGATTTATAGGGATAATTTAAATTTATAAGATCAGTTATTATGCACTGAGTACAGAAAATGTCAATTGATTTTCATCGGCAATATTTATTGAAGGATGAAGAGAGAAAGCTGCATAAAATGTAATTGCCCTGCATTGAGGCTGAGAGCTGGCAGGGACTTGGGCAGGCAGTGGAGGGGGAGGGGGAGGGGCCCTCACCCCAGGAGCTGCTGTCTTCCTGTGTGGATGGCAGTTTCACTTCCCCTCATTAGTCATCTAAATAAAAGCCAGACACCATACCATGAATGAAATCCGCACGTAATCACAGTGCAAGGTGCTGCCGGGCCACTTCTGTGCCGGTGTGAGTGCTGGCAGGCGCGGGAAGGCAGAGTGGTACAGGGGAGGAGGGCAGCCCTGGGCTCTCCTCTGAGCCCTGGCACAGCCTGGCCTGTGACCTTGAGAAGCTCACCCCATCTCCACGTCTCTCTGCACTGCTCTTTCTTCTTCCAGGCTGAGAATGGGGTGTCTGGGGGTCCCTGTCAGATAGTGCTGAGGTGTGATGAACCTGGGGGTTTGGTCCCACATCTGGATGGGCATTGGATGATGTGTGGTGACCTCTCTGGTTCTCCTATCCTATCCCAGGACACCAGTGTTTTAACTCTGGTAGGCCATGACTGCCAGGCACTGGGGTGCATAGCCTTCTCTCAGGTGGCATTGGCCAAGCCACAGCACCTGCAGAAGAGCTGAGAGCAAGGACAAGGACAGGGCAGAGCAGTGGCTTCCTCCCCTGAAGGCGTGGCGAAGATCAGCCCCGCAGACATCGCACTGAATCCTTTCAACACAAGGGATCTAGTTCAAGGAAACCATCACAAAACTGTCTGGGGAGGCTACAAGTTCCAAGGGAAGTAGAGGTGGCCCAGATGTTAGCAACTGTAGGAGGTTACCTGGGCTAGAGACCTGGGAGGGTGTGAACAGGTCTCAGGAATGCTCATAGCTGATAATGATACAGACTCTACTGCTGGGGCCAGCCCTGCCCTCTCCTGGAAGACCCAGCAAGGCGCAGCAAGTGGCTGTGCCTGTAGCAGAGACTCCCAGGGCCCCCTACTTTTCATTGAGTGCCCCCTGGTGAGCATCTACATGGGTCCCTAATGGCTCCCCACTATCTGCTATTTTCAGGGGTCTATCCACACTCTTCTTCTCCAAACCTTGTCAGACTTCCTGTCTTTTTCCTTTCAAGTCCCTGATCATTTTGCTGTTGCCCATGAATCTTTGCCTCTGGCTATTTCCCATCCCAGCCTAGTGGACTGAGATGTGCTGCTTGAAGGCCTGTCCACTATTAGGGTTTCTCTTTGTTCTGATCTTCAGCATCTGTGACCGGGCCAGCAGGTCATCTGGTTCAGGGACTAATGATTCCTCTCCCTCTTCCCAAAGGTATATTTGCCCAGACACTAGAGAATGAGTTTATTTGGAATAAGAATCTTTACAGATGTGATTAAGGTAAAGATCTTAAGATGACATCATCTGGGGTCAAAGTGGGCCCTAAATCCAATCAACTGTCTCATAAGAGACAAAAAAGGAGAAGACACAAGGAGATAGGGCAAAGAAGGCCATACACAGATAGAGGCAGAGACTGCAGTGATGTAGCCACAAGCCAAGGAATGACAGGAGCCACCAGTAGCTGGAAAGGACAAGAAAGTCTGTTACCTAGAGGCTTCCATGAGAGCCTGACCGTGTTTGGCATTTGGATTCTAGACTTCTGCTTTCAGAACTGTGAAAGAATAGGCTTCTCTTGTTTTAAACCAAGTTCACAGTCATTTGGTACAGCAGCCACAGGAAATTAATACAGCTAGAGATAGACAGTGCCACACAAGGCCAATGGTGTGGGCTGAGAGAAGATGGTAGAGCAGCTGGAGAGGGTGCTGTGAAACTCCCGTCAACTGATCATGCAATTTACTGGCCTTCATGGTTCGCTCAAGTCCTAACACTGGCTTCTACTGACTTGCTAACTCATTGGCCCAGATCAGCTCACTGCCAGGCCAGGATGAGCCATCTGAGCTACATGGTCACTTGGTGTGCAGCATCAGGCGTGCCATCTCTACCTGGGTCCAGTCAAAGCCCAGAGGTAGTTATCAAATGGAGACTAGTTATCAAGGTAAGAGGATGTGGCCATACAGCTCCTGCTGGAGCTGCCACCAGCAGTCAGGTTTCTGTCCCTGTACAGAGAGTCACAAGGCCTAGTGTCCAACCTGGCCCTGAGATTGGAACTGCTTCCAGGCCTTTACTGGCTCAGAGCCCACTGAGCTCTACAGGTTCTTTGGAAGGAGGGCTGAGACCACATCCATGGGGAATATACCACATTCTTAGACTCCTTGTTTTCCAATCAAAGCCTTCATGTTCAAGTAAGAGACGGAAAGGTTGTGAGTACAGTTTATGTTGCAACTTCATAACCCCCAGGAAGACAGTTTAGCTCTGATATTCATTTGTGGCTACCCTATGGCTACAGAACACTAATGCTTCCTGCAGGGCAATCAGATCTCTGGTGATGTGTCTGGGTTTTGAGAACAAAGTTTAAATGCACTCCTCGCTTTCTTTCTACAAACTCTCTCAAGCTGTTCTAAGGCACCATCGCACTCCTTGTCCCTTATAATGGCCCTGATTACTGCCACATAGGCCAAGTATAGCAGCCGCCTGGCCAACAAAGCCCTGTGCTCAACAGGCACTTTGTTCCAGGTGAACACAAGCAATGACTCCCATGGTTTAATGCCCCTGCCTGCCTCAGAGTACCCCAATCCCATTCTCCCTGGCCACGAGTCAAGTCCTTGTCAGGTTCAGCCTAATCATGTCAGGCAGCCCACCTCCAAGTCCCATCACCAAGTGTTGGTTTCCTACTCACCTAGTGATTCTAAGAGCTATGTTACTCACTCCTCAGTGAGAAGCAGCTGAAACTGTGCTGAGAATTACAAACAGAGTGGGCCAAGTACACAGAGTCCAGAAAGAAATTCCTGACAGGGTTGGAAGAGCAGAAAAGGGAAAGAGAAGAGGCCCTGGGGCTGGAGGACTTGCTCTCTGAGACAGGTCAGCACTGCCTTCTTGCAGTCTCCAAGCCGAGCTGCTGCCTCTGCTGATGGTATAGTCACCAAGTGCACTACTGCCCTGCCAGAGCCACCCAAGGGCTGTGGAGCTGGTGGCCAGGTGGTGCAGACTGAACCTCCATAAGCAGAGCTGGGAGTCAACCTGGTCCTCCCTATCCCCACCCTACTGCTTCCCACCAGGACCCATCCTGTTCCCTGTGGAGTAGAAGCTGCAGGCTGGGGAGGCTGGGAAATCCAGCTGGCCAGGACTCAGCAGTGCACAGTGAAGATGATGAGCAGAGAGTGGACAGTGATGGCAAGTAACCTCACAGGGCTCCACACTTGGACCTTGGAGCTAAGCAGCACAGCCTGAGACTCTGCTCTGGGCCCTTGAGCATGTCCTCTACTCTCTCAGAGCCTGTTTTTACAAAAGGATAATGTGGGGATCATAGCATCACCCACAGGACTACCGTAAAGGGTTCAGTAGTGTGGGAAAGAATGCAAGCCAGAGCCTGGCATCAAAATGCACTTACCCTCTAGTAGCTGATATCGTCAGTTTCTGCCTCACTCCACCTTACTTCTGACCTTGAACAAGCGTTTAGGCCTCTATGGACTCTGCTTTCTTATCTGCAAAATGAATGGAGGTGGACTAGAGACTCCCAAGCTCCCACCAGCCCTAATGAGCGGTGTGGCTGAGCCATCCTTAAATGAAACAGACAGGCTGGGACTGACAGGAAGGATGGAGGGAGGCTCAGATTGCTGGAGAAGAGCCAGCAGAAGCGAAGGCTTATAGGAGGCGCTGGTCACATCTGAGAGTTCAGGGCTGCACGCTTTACCAGAGAACACACTCACATGTCAAACAACTTACACCTCGGCCCCCTTAATGTTCTCTGTGTCTCCGGGCTGATGCCGCCGTCGGCAGTACCAACTTGGCCTCTATTCCCTTTGAAGCGTTCACTCTCAACACTGCATGATGGACAAGAAATTGCCAAGAGCAGCATTTCCTGCACACTGCAGTCTACAAAGAAAGGGAGCCTTAAATGCAATCCATCATGAAGATTAGGTTTGTAAGCTCAGGGCTCTGTGAGGGCCTGAGGGCCTGAGCTTGGAGACTCTTCTTATTTGTAGTGGAATTATGAACTTAGATCTGTTGGAACTCAGGTCTGAGAAGCATTGAGAAGCCTGAAGGAGCCCCTACGTTCAGTTGGTGGCTGAGAGCATGTCCAGCAGAGGATCCCCGGGCTATTCTGCCATCTGCTAACTAATATCATTTACCTAATTTTCCTGAGGCTTGGTTACATTGTTTATAATAAAGAATAATAGTATCTAGAGCAGTGATGGCCAAAGTTTTAGAACTTTCAATGATACAAACTGCCTGCTGCAACTCACATGCCATAGGTTCACCACCGATGATCTAGAGTAATGGGCACTTGTGCCGCTTTGGGTCATCCAGCAACCCTGCCCTGTTTTCAGTACCTGGCGCTCCCATCACCCTCCTTGCACTACTTAATGAGCCCCGGCATTCTGGGCAGGTTATCAGTGATTCTGTCCTGCCCTCTCTTCAGAAGCAGGTGCCTACTTAGATTGAACCAATCACAGCACTCCATTTCCCCAGGAAATGCTGATTGGCCCAAGTGAAGCACATGATCAAAATTAGACCTATCAGAATCCTTGCTTGGGACTTTATATATTAAAGAGAACAGTTTTCACTTCCCTCTGGAGTCACTAGAAGGGATGATGTGAGCTCAGACCTGCTGATTGTTATGTTTCCCCTTGACCTTTCCCTTTCCTGCCTTGTGAATAAACCCAGCGCCAGAGAGAAGGTTGCTCCTACACTGCCAGAAACAAAAGTAAAGAGTTGCGGAGATAAAGAGAATGAGATATCCAGTGATATAATTGGAGGACCTGAATCCCGCTGTGCCTGAAGCAGGTCTCGAATCATTTACAGTCCTAGAAGCTACTTAACTCCCTCTCTGGTTAACAGCATGACTATTTAGGTTCAAAGTGTGGACAATCCAACTTAAGTTGCTGTAACCAAAGAGGGAGGTTAGTAGTTCCATAAATTCTGGCATTTTCTCCATCAGAGTTGGCCCCCTGGCGCTTGTCAGTCTGATTGCTGGTACCTGAGGGTGTCTGTCACCCAGCCAAGAGCTGTCCAAGGCAGGTACAGGATGTGATGCACTCAACATTTATTCCCATCTCAGAGCCTGGGGCACAGAGTGTGCTCAGGAGACAACTGATGAGAGGAGAGGTGGATGAATGACCAGATCCTCCTCTTACTCCTCCCCACCCTTATCCTGCCTAGAACCCCTGTCCATGGTGTCTCCTCAAACTATCCCTGTAACCAGTCTTGCTCCAGCCTATGTTGTACTCCTTTGACTTCCTGCTCCAGCCTGGGAACTCTTTATCTGTTCAGTCACTTGTAGCACAGTTATTTATGAAGCTCCTTCTGTAAAGCATCTAGAGGCACAGTTTTGGGGCCCAGGGGGACAAATGTGACCAGAAGAGACACATGTACATGGCGGGGGTATGGAGTGTGTCCTGCAAACATCACAAAAGGGAAGGGGGTGCTGGCATGATGAGAAGGGGCTGGAATGAAAGAGATACCATTTCGACACTATTTACCCTACCATGACCTCTTGCCCCTTGCATGAGATGTTCTGGGAGATCTAGCATAGGGAATCAAATCCCAAGGAAAGTGGAGGTGAAGGTAACAGAGGAACAGGGAAACAGCAGCTGGCCTAGGATGGCCAGGGGTGGGGCAAGAGAGAGGAAGTGGCAGGCCAAGCAGTGTTGCAGGTGAGAAGGACTATCAGGGATGGTAGGCAGGTTTGCCAGGCTTCGTGGGGGTTGCCTTTCTCAGGAGTGGGCTGATTTCTACCTTTGGATCTGTAGGCTCAAGAGCTGTAAATCCACATCTGAATCCAGGAGGGAGCAGGAAGAAGTCCTCCAGTCTCCTGTCAGCACCTCCCGTTGGAGGAACCTAGTTGAAACCAGCTGGCAAGAGAGGCCCAGATGCAGCCCCTGCAGGCCAGTCTAGAGGGAGAGCTGACGGGCAGGGCTGGAGAATGAAAGGGTTGTGGAAAAGAACCTGCTGAAGACAGTGCTATGTAGGGATCCTGAATGATGTACAAAGGCCCACATGTTAAAGGCTTAGTCCCCATCCTGTGACCCTGTGAATTAGTGGAATCGTTAGGCAGTGGGGCATGGTGGAAGAATGTAAGGTAACTGAGAGTATGGCCTGGAAGTACACTTCCTGCCTCTCTCTTTGCTTTCTGGCTGTCATGAGGTGAACTGGCCTCCTCTGCCACACATTCCCAGCATGATGCAATGTACTACCTTGCACTGAAAGGCAATGAGGCCCAAATTGACCATGCACTGAAACCTCTGAAACAAATTCAAGTTAAACCTTTTCTGCTTATAAGTTGTTTGTCTCAGGTATTTTGTCACAGCTATGGAGAGCTGACTAACACAGATGGTTATGAGAATATTCCCCAAAAGCTCATCATGTTGCTTCAAAATGCTCTTAAGGGTATTTTAATTTCTTTATATTTTGGAATTAAATTCTTCACAAAATGTGATTAATTTATTTTGTGAAGCTATTTTAAAAGGAAATTAGATGGCTTCATGATCAGGTAGAAATGAAATGACCTTCACATCAAGACCCCACCTGAAGAGTGGGTCATATTTGGAGCTCTGTAGCTATAAACAGGCAGGGAGCCCAGAGACCAGGCACGGGTTCTGCCTCAGCTCCTTCCCTGTGGTGTGGCCTTGAGAAAGTCCCTTGCTCTCGGGCCTCTGTTTCTTCAGGCTGCACCAGTGACTCCTGATGGACTTTTAACTCCGAGCAATGGACCAGGAGCCCCTTGAGAACCCAAAAGGCACCAGGAATTTGAGACTGGTGGGTTCTGATTATGAGAGATGGATGACTCAATTTAATCATAGAGAGGAAAAAATTCAAACAAATGTCTCTGGGAAGACACCTGGGAGCATTTACAGGATGATTAAAGTGCAATGATGAGCATGTGTGATTAACAGCTGCTAGGACACAAGGGAAAACTCAGAGCCAGGTGCTGTCATGGCAGCCTGGGGAGGAAGGAGCGAATCTGGGACAGCTGGAGCAGTGAGGAGATGATCCCGGATGTGTTACTACTTTGGAGGGTGTCAGTGGACAGAGTGCTGCCTCTCAGGGCCACAGTTTCCTCAGATGTACAATGAAGATGTCAGCCAGATCGTCCTTGTAGCCTTGACCAGCCCTGCACCCACATGGAATGGGGAACACAATTTCTAGGTCTTGGAACCAGGGGCAGACTTCCTGTGAGGTTATGAGTCCAGGCTCCATGATCTGACTTGAGCCTGGCCCCACATCTTACACCCTCTGTGACTTTGTACTCTCTCCTCCTGTCTCTGTGCCTTGGTTTAGCTCTGTGGAAAGAGGAAAACATAGGAGCCATCTTTCTAGCTTAAATTCTGCCACTGTGCTATCTCTCTACTGTCTAATCTGTTCTTTTGTCCCTTCCCCCTTTCTCTGCCTTCTGGAGAACTGGGCATTATGTATGACTATACTTTGTCTTCTATGTTGGCTTGTTAGCTGCCACTCTGTATTTTGTGTAGCTTTGGGGTTTACAGAACACATCATTAACACAGCCCGCTGCATTTCCCATAGCACTTGGGAACCATGTGGGAGGCTTTCCCACCTGCCCTCTCCCACTTCAGTGCTGATGTTGTCAGGTGTTTGACTCCCACACATGCTTGGAACCTCATGCTACATTATATTTTTGCCTAATATAATGTGTACACATGTGTGTGTAGCATGTTTCTCTGCACAGCTGAGCAGTGTCCCACTGTGTGGATATACCACCATTTATACATCCACTCATCTGCTGAAGGACAGCCTGCAGTTTTCTCTCCTTCTTACATCACTCACCCATTTATTTGTCCCCCAGAAGATTCTGTGAATCTAGGTCTAAATTTCAATTTACAAACCTGGGGGGAGGAAGATCAGCACCCCATATGGGGCCTCTGATGGCGATATGGGGGCACAGTGTGGCTACTGAGCAGCCACTGTTCCCACTTTCTCTCTCCAGGTTACTAGGCTGGACATATTTGGAGCTCCCTGTCAGTCTTGATATCCTGTGTCTCCTTAACCAGGGAACTCGAGGTTAGAAATGGAGTCTGGGGAGAGGGCAGGGGGTCAGCAGCTGCTCTAAGTCAGACCCTGGGTAGGGGGAACATTTGGGGGATGTAGGGGCTGGTGGTAAGAGAAAACAGGCACAGAGTGGGGGCATCCAGTGGGGACTCCAGGCCAGGGCAGCCAGAGGAAGGCAGAGAATGAGCACGGGAGTTAGAGCCTGAGTCAGTTCTGGTCTGGTCCTATGGTCTCACTAATTCAGCTATTCCATCTGCCAAAGGGGATGATCACACCTGCCCTGGATATAGGGCTGTTGGGAGAAGTGACGGAGCTCAAGGTGGAAAAAAGTAGCCTGGAGAGGGAAGTGTGGACACAGTGCTATGCCCAACTCTGCTCTGGCCTCCTGATGACTGGTCAGCCCCTAGTTTTCTCATCCCCAAGAGCCCAGCTGATTGGAGAAGGCAAGGTTTTTATGTAAATGAGGCTGCTCCCTCTCCTCCTCCCCAAGGTCACCATCATGCGGGCCTCACACCTGCAGGCTGGTGCCTCCTGAGTGGTGGCTGGAGTCTTGTAAAACACTGATTATCAGCCAAGTGCAAACAGCTCTTGGATCCCCCTGGATCCATGCTGCTCCCCAGCTCCAGCACTGACTGTCCCTGCCTCATCCCTGCCTCCCCCTCAGCTATGTGCCACTGGGTGAGTGAGTGCACCTCTCTTCACCTATGTTAAGTGGGGATAAGAAAACCTTCCTCAGACTCTGCTCATGAATAGGATTTTTGAGCCTTCAACATTACTGGGAAGCCTCCTGGGTGCCAGGCCCTGGTCTGGACAGAGGGTACAGAGGTCCACAGTAGAGAAGAGGCCCTACTCCCTTGCAGAACCTTGGAAGTGGGTTTGCAGGTCCTGCAACAAGGAGTTGGTTGTGCAGGCATCTGTGTTTGTCATCTTTCCACTATGGTAGCATGTAACTGAGACAACAATAAGAGGAAGGTTTGTTTGGGCTCACAGTTTCCGAGGTTGTTCAGACACAATGACTTTGAGCTTGTGGTGAAGAAGAGAATAATAGTGAGGGTGGTTGGGTAAGGAAGCAACTGATATCATGGTGACACAGAAGCAAGAGGGCAAGGATCGCAGTATTTCCTTCAAGGTCATGCCCCCAGTGACTTTGCTTCCTTTCACTAGGCTCTGCCTCCTAAAGGTTCCAACACCTCCCAGTAGCATCATTGTCTAGGGCACCAAGCTTTCAATTCTTGAGCTTTTGGGGACACTGGTTGTCAAGAATGGAGACAGTCTAGACTGGGTGAGTGACCCTGGCAGAGTGGGTGGGTGACCCATCCAAGACCACATAGCAGGCCTGCCAAGGAGCATACGACAGCATGGAGTGGGGACAGTCACTTTGGGCCCCTACTGATATTCAGTTCTGTTGTTCTCCTGCAGTCACTTTCTTCCGGGAGAAGACAGTGCCCATAAGATGCACCATTCACAGGTAGAGCCCAGTCCCTGGCTGGTTCCTTTCCCCTCAGGCCAGCCAAAGGCCCAAGGGCTGGGCAGAAGAAGGTGGCCTGTTCATGTGGGGAACCCAGAAGAGCGCCCCTTCAGCTCCCCTCCTCCAAGTTTCCTCTTTCTCCCACCACTTCCAGCTGCAGAACTTCCTGTGGGGTCCCCTCCCCACACAGCAGGTCTTGTTCTCCCACCATTCATTGTGCCCCTCCCCTCCCTTCTCTTCTTTTGGCACCTCCCTCCCACCACTGATAAGAGGATTTTTAATTATTATAATTATCACCTGAAAAATTGGTTCCTGCCACAGATAATTAAATAAGATTCCGCTCTACTCTCCCCATTTCTTCCCTCACCTTTAAGTGTGACAGTGGGTGTCCTGGCACCTGGAGATGAGAGTTCTGAGGGAGCTGTGCAGGAAGGATGGGGTGAGGGTACCCAAAGACCTGTTGGGAGGGGTCCTGAGCTGGGCTGAGTGTGTGCGAGGGGGCACGTGACACTCAAGTGTGTGCTCCTGTGGACCCATGTGTAAGGACAGGAGCAGCAGCACCTGGTCAGGCCGGAGTATAGGAGGTGGGGCTAATGACAAAGGATGGTAGGAGGATACCTATGGCATGGGTGGCAGATGGAGGGGAAGCGCTGTACCTGAGGTGGCAGCTGGGACTGGCAGCTAAGGTCCCCTCTTCTTGGCTGTTTATCCCCCTCTCTGAGCTCTGTTTTTCTCATCTTGAGACTGAATGCAGAGATTGTACCTCCTACTTTTGACCTTGAGTAGTGAAAGTTTGGTGCAAAAGGCAGGTCCCCAGGTGAGTGCCCAGAGAGGGCTAGTTATCGGTGTTTTCCACCTCAGGTAAGGGGGAAGGTGAACAATCATCCGGGTTATCCTAAAACTCGGACGGCTGGTCATGCTCATGGGGGCAGTATAATAACCTCTCAGGTAACAGAGCATGATCCATGGGTACTGAGAAGTCAGGTCATGGGGAACAGGAAGCGGGCTCAGCTCTACTGGGGCCTTCCTCAGGAGACCTGCCAGTCAGGGCCCCACAGGTGTTTCTGCTCTAATCTGAAGCATCATTGTGGGCCAATCTCCCCACAAAGCAGGTTGTACCCATAGCTCAGGGATGGGGCTGGTAACTTCTACTGCGGCCTCTGCCTCCTCACTGGAATCTCTTTTCCTCTTTTCTTGCCTTTGTGCTTCTCCTGACAAATATCCAACAACTGGCTCTCCAGAAGGAAAAACCCTAATTAGTGGTGTTTGCCAATGTCCATGGTGTAAACACTTCTGCTAACCATGAGATATCACTGGACAGAAAGTTTGGAAGAGACCCGAGTCACATGCCATTGTGGAGTACTTCCATCATGCAGGTGCTAAAGATGCAAACAGCCTCAAAAGCAAGCACAGCAGCATGATACTGGGAGGTAATTAGGAACTGATTGAGCTTTGAGTATTTATTCCCTTTGTTTTTAATGTAATTCATTTCATCACAAGTTAACATAATGATATTTAATAATGTCTGTGATAAACAACTGGTTGACAAAATTTCTGAACCTTTAGCTTCAGTTCAGGCTGGTTTGAACAGGCTTCAGTGCACTGCTGCCCCCTCGAGTCATGCTTGTCACTCTGGTTCCTGATCCTGAAATTATGGAAACAAAAATTTGCTTAATTTCTTGAGCCTATGAAATAGCTCAGTTCAGGGGCCAGGCTGTGGTGCCCATCTCACCCTATCAGCTTCCCTAATGCAATGCTTAACACTTTCAAATTATTATTCACCCCCTTTATCATCAGAAATGATGGTTACATTTCTCATTTAAATGTCCCTTATCAAACTCAATTCATCCCAGGGAAGGTAAGAGGGGACAGTTTCCAGGAGCTTTTTCTGAGTAGTTACCCCTCCAGTCTTCACAGAGACCACCATGAGGAAGGGGGCATTTGATCTTGAGGGCCTTCCTGGAAGACCCCATTTGATACTTCATGGGTGGTAACCCCCTCTCCAAGTCCCTTTGTTCTGCCCTAGCCTTGCTCTTGTGGTGGACTCTTGGTTAGAAAACTTGTTTTATGGGTAAAAGTAGGAAACGGAGGGAACTTCCCCATTTTGCGTATGGGAAGTTGAGGCCCAGGGCAGGCAGGATCTTGCTCAAGATCACTGATCACACCAGGAATGATGCAAAAGAAGACACCTTGTTTCTCGAACCTGGCTTTTCCTCTGACCCTCTGTTTCTAGCCCTATCAGGACAAGAGGAGAAACAATGTGAGGATTTCCCAGTTTGAGGCCAGAGCTCCCCAGCCATGATGCTGGGACAGCTGCCCACCCCAGAGCCCAGCTGCCAAGTCAGGGGTGTGAAAGGGTCTGAGAAGCAGGTCCCTGCTCTACCTCCGCAGTACCACCACCAGCCCCTCACCTATGAGGCCATTCATTCATTGGTTTTAACCAACCTCAGAATTGAACCTGAGTCTCCTCATTCTCTCCATTCCCTCACTAAGTAGAGCCCAACAACCCCTTACCTGGGCTACTCCTAGCTGGTCTCCCAACTCCATTCATTCTCAGTCCCCTGACAGAGTGATGGCTACTGGTATATCCAATCATGTTCTTCCCCCAAGCAAACCCTTCAGGGCCCTTCTGCACTCAGATCAGATTCCTACCCTTCAGCCCCCAAGGACTGGGGCACCTGTCCCTACCTGCAGCTATGAGCTCATCGACACACCCCATGGTTCCTCCTTCCAGGCTCCAGTTCCTCCTCTCTGCTCAAGGTTTTTGCCCACCTGGTCTCCAGGAAGCTTGTCTGATCATTGGCCCAGTCTTGGCCCCAGTATTCTCATGTGTGCCTGGCTGGAGTCTCAGCTCTGCCACTGGCTTTGGGCCTCATTTCTCCAACCACCAAATACCTAATAAATGCAGATTCTGGCACCAAAATGGTAGCACTGGAAAGAAAGTTTCCAACCATGATGATTACACTGGGGAGGAGTCTGGAGCCCAGAGAGGGACAGGAATTGATTCCAGGTCACAGAGCAAGTCACTGAAATGACACTTACCTGTCCTCACCCACCATTGTGGTGTAGAGCTCATCTGACAGTCAGCATGGACAGGAAACCTGTAGAATCCCTGGGGATCCTCAATCTCCAGCTAAGACCTAATAAGAATCTCAGAGGTGGAGCCAAGAAACCTGGTTTAGACAGTGTCCCCCAGTGCCTCTGGCGAGTGGCAGATGTGTAGACTCAGGGGTGGCTTACTTAGGTTCTCTTGGTTCAGGGGAGGCCCCATGACCTGTAAGAGTTAATGAGCTATGTTAAAACTTTTGCTAGAAGTGGAAGAACAAAGAAACTGACTTGATCTTTCCCCCAGAATTATCAGGGAGAGGATGTGAAGGCTGGTGCTGTTGCAGCCACTCCTGAAGCCAGAGCTGCTCCTGGAGTTCACCTCCCTTTGTGCTGCAATCGGTCATGCTATTTCTCTTCTCATCACCTGTGCCTGCAAATGCTGGCACAACTGTTGATACGCCTATACTGCTGCTCCCTTCCTCAGGACTCAGTTTCCTCATCTGCACAGTAAAGAAACTGGGCTGTGTGAAGCCTTACAGTAGACCTTGGTCAGATATTCCAGATTCCTAATAATCCTGGAGCCTAATGAGCAGTGGAGCTTTGGAGATAGGCAGGGAGCTCCTTGCTGATTCCCCAGGACTGTGGAGACAGAGCTGGCAAACAGTGGGAGGGATATTGATAAAGACAAGTCACCCCTGGCTTTTGCTTATTCACCTGCTGGGGGATTTAGTTCCTGGAAAATGGTTCCAGGGGAGAGAAAAGGAGCTTCTTGCTGAGTCCATGGAGAAAAGGAAGAGGCTCACATGGTGACAATGATACTCCTAGGCTCACAATAATCACTCTAGTTTCTCAGTTTTGTAAAATATATTCTCTGCTTGAACATATCCATGGCTCTGGCCATAAAGCAGGTCCCAGGAAGTAAGGATGCCCAGAGAGGTTCAGTGACTCACCCAAGCTCACACAGCTATGTAGGGCTAACCAGGGCTTAAACTCATTTCCATATTCTCAATCCCCAATCTCCCCAAACAACTGTGCTGCTCTGACTTGTGAGGTGAAATGTGGCAGAGCCTGCAGTCCACACTCTGGGAGACCATGTCTGACTATAGGGGCCATCTTCTTGCTGTCACTGCATGACTTCCCCGGGGGCCTGGGACATGAGGATAGCAAGGGGAGTGGCCACTATACACATTGTGGTATTGGGACCACACCCATCCTGGCTCCACCATTCAGGAGTATGGGGCTGGGGTCAGTGACTCAACCTCTCCATCCTCCAGTCTCACCTATAAGATGGGGACCATGAAGAGCCCCTTCCCAGAGCTGTTGGGTACTAAGGTAGTTATGCAGAGCTGCTCCAAAGGGGCCTCGCACAGGAGAGCCCATGTGAGTGTCATCCTGACTTCCTGACTTCCTTTGTTGAGAGAAAATGATCTGGGCTGGTCAAGCCCCTCCAGGGTCTCAAGGGTCCTATCTGAAGCCCTGGTCTTAACTCTGAGGCCCCACCCTGGTCTTGGGCCTTCTGCACTATCCACACAGAAAGCAGCTTAAACATGTTCTCCATCTCTATGCGGAGCTCACCTGTGTTTCAAGTCTGAGCTCCTTTCTCAACCGCCTCCATCCAGGTAGCTCACCACTTCCCAGTAGCCTCTTGCCTGACTTTCAGGAAGCCCTCACGGACTCACTCCTGAGCCTGTATACCTGCTTTTTTCCAATGGTCAGACCTCTTGTCCTGCCACCTCTATGAACACCCAACTTCTGGTGGTGCTAGGCAAGTCGTTTCACCTCCTAAAACCTCTGTTTCCTCCTCTGGCAATAGGGCATGCTCATCCTGCCTGGCCCCTCTCACAGAATTAGGACGCAGATCAGATGGAGGAATGGTTGGGTGAAAACCAAAGCAGGAAGTATGGAGAATACACCTCCCTTCATCACTGACAGAGCTGATTCTGGAAGATGGGCTCATCTGTACAGTCCATGGACCCCGGCAAACCCTAAGATTAGATAGGGTGTGCCCACTCTTGGAGGAATACTGAGTTGCTAGACTCCCCAGTGGAAGTGTCTGAGGCCAAGGGAGGAGGCAGGAATATACTGCTCCTCTGCCAACTCACACATCTGTGTGTGGAGGGTGAGGGGCAGGCACCTGGGCAATCCCACTGAGGAAACAAGAAGTGAGGAAGCCTCGCCCAACTCTAAATAATGAAATGACAGTGTGTCCACATACTGTGCCTCATTCTGTGCTTGGTGAGGAAGAAATTGAGATTTCCAAAAGTTAACTTATTAGCTGGAACCCCCAGGGAGTCAGGAAATGAAGCTAACCCGGGTCTGACCCAAAACCCTTTCTCTTCACACTCCCAGCAGTGACCTTACCTAGCCTCCTGGAATGGTTCACTTGGCACCAGCTGGCTTGACACGCAGACATGCATCTTCCCTTTGAATCTTTAGTTGCCTCCTAGTGGATTCTACCAGCTGGTCTTTGTTTTGCCCTCTAGAGCTGCACGGTGAATCTAATCTCTTTAGTTATTGCAAAATAAATTTAATAAACTCTGTTCTGGTGTATAATATCACATACAGGTTGCAAAATTTCTGTGCCTCAGACTTTTTTCATAATTGTTAGCACCATGGCAATTGCAGGGGTTAGAGAGTAGATTATGTCACCAAGAGAGATCAAATGAACTGGCTTAATAAGAAAGGCTGGGACACAGGTAAAGACATTTAACTCTAGGAGGACTAAGCTTAGGGTTCCCTAGGAAACTTAAAAGTAGAGAGACTTGAGGTATTTCTTTTAAAAAAATATCAGATTCATGACTAATGTCATACTCAGTGGTCAAATCTTAAAAGTTTTTCCTCTAAGGTCAGGAAAAAGAAAAAGACGCCTGCTTTTATCACTTCTGTTCAACACAGTACTGAAAGCCCTAGTTAGAGCAATCAAGCAAGAAAAAGAAATGAAATGTGTCCAAACTAGTTAAAAAAGTTTCTCTGTTCAGAAAGCACATAACTTTATGTGTTGAAAATCCTAACAATCACATGCGTGTGCGCATGCACGCACACAGGTGCACTTACACACAGACATCTGGTAGAACTAATTTATAAGTTCATCAAAGCTACAGAACACTAAATCAAAGCACAAAGATCACTTGCATTTCTACACACTAACAATAAACAATCTAAAAGGGAAATTAAGAAAAAAATTCATTTATGGTAGTATCAAAAAGAATAAAATACTCAGGAATTACCATAAGTAAGAATGCCAAAGACACACACAATGGAAACTTTGAAACATTGCTGAAAGAAATTTAAGAAGATGCAAATCAAGAGAAAGATGTTCCATGCTTACAGATTGAAAAACTAATATTGTTAAGGAGTCAGTGCTATTCAACTTGATGTTTTTTGCAGAAATAGAAAAATCCATCTTAAACTTTAGATGAAATCTCAGAGGTCTCCACATAACCAAAACAATCTTGAAAACAAAGAACAAATCTGTAGATCTTAAACTCCCTGATTTCAAAATGTATTACATAGCTCTAGTAATAAAGGCAGTGTGGTGCTATTACACAGACAGACATATCTACCAATGGAATAGAATAGAGAGCTCAGAAGTAAGCTTCAAATATACTTTACATGATTTGAACAGTGGTGTGAAGATCATTCAATAAGAGAACAATCTTTATAACAACTGCTGCTCGTGAAACTGGATAGCACATGCAAAACAAAGAAGCTGGACTCCTACCTGACACCATACACAAAATTAATACAAAAATGAATCAAAGATCTGAATGCAAAGGCTGAAACCAAAAATCTCTTGGAAGAAAACATAGGGAAAAAGTTTCATAACATTGTATTTTTCATGATTTCTTAGAAAAGATACTAAAAATACATGAAAACAATAAATTGAGCCTTACTCTTTCATTAAAAAACCCTTGTGTATCAAAGGACACTATCAATACAATTAAAAGGCACCCAAAATTGAAAGAATATATTTTCAAATCAATATCTGATGAGGAATTAATATCCAAATTATATAAAGAATTTTTAGGCTCAACAATTATAACAAAATAAAAAGCAAGAAAAGGGTTTGAATGGATATTTCTCCCAAGAAGATGTACAAATAGAGATAATAAGCACAAGATATTCAATATCATAACCTGGGGAATGCAAATCAAAACCACTTTTTACTCATTAGGAGGCTATCATAAGCACACACACACACAAGCACACACACAAAGAAAACAAGCACTGATGAGGAATTGGAAAAGTAGGAAATCTTGGGCATGGCAAGTGGAACATAAAATCATGTAGATGTTATAAAAAGCAGCACTGTTATTCTTTAAAAATTGAACATTGAGTCTAATCTAGCATTTCCACTTCTGGTTATGTACTCAAAGAATTGAAAGCAGCGAATAGAGCAGAGAGAATATGTGAAGAAATAATCTTTGAAAAATATCCCCAAGTTTGAAAAAAAATATTAATATATACATCCAAATTGCTCAATAAACTTCAAGTAGGATAAACTCAAAGAGATGTACACTAGACATATAATAGTCATATTGTGAAAAAGCCCAAGACAAACAGGATACTTTTTTATGCCAGGAATCAGACTCAGGACCTTGCGCTTGCCAGGCAGGTGCTGTACCACTGAGATATACCCCTACACCAGACAGAATACTTTGAAAGCAGCAATAAAGAAGTGGCTGATCACATATGATGGGGGTCCCAAAATTCTGGGTCACACAGCAAAAGGTGAGTGGCAATCAAGAGTGAAGCTTCATCTGTATTTATAGCCACTCCTCATCCCCAGCCTTGCTGCTTGAGCTCCTCCTCCTGTCACATCAATGGTAGCATTAGATTCTTATAGAAGTATGAATCCTACTGTAAACCATGCATGTGAGGGATCTAGATTACATACTTTTTTAAAGAATCTAATCCTGAAACCATCGCTCCTCCTCTGATCCATGGAAAAATTGTCTTCCACAAAACTGGTGCCAAAAGCACCAGGGACTGTGGACATACAAGGAATGCTTGGTAAGATTAACAGCTAACTTCTCACCAGAAACGTTGGAGACCAAAAAATAGTGGGATGACATTTCATGCTCATTGAAAAACAAATCAGTCAAGAAGTTTACATCCAGAAAATCATCCTTCAAAACTGAAGGAGAAATTAAGATATCCACAGATAAGAAGAAACTAAGAGTGAGACAGACTAGAAGTACCCGACTCTCCCATTTTTATCTCTATGATGGCTTCAGAGTGTGGCTTGGCTGACAGCTATCATGCTCTTTCCCATTGCTTCCCTTCACTCCTCCTAAGTCCCCTGAAAATGGACTGGGACCTCTTGCCTCAGCATCCACCTGCCAGTTACTGATGGATAGCTTAAGGTTAGGTGCAGCTCAGCTGTCAGCCGTAGTGCTCCCTCCTGGATTCCTGTCTTTATGGATGCTTCCACTTCTCTGAAGAAGCAGCAGGGTAAACTGCCCCTAAAGTGACAGAGATCAAGGGACCTAGGTTCATTATCTCCAAATTTCACTATGCTGTGATTAATACAGCTAACCCTCCTAGATATTCTCAACTTTAGCATCATTATTTTCACAGAAACTTGAAAGCTGACAATCCAATAGCCACATCTCATGTTCTTTGGAAGTGGCCCCAGGACATCAGTGGCTTTCCTAGACCCACAGCACTCACTTCAGGAGATGCCTATCCTGACCACAGCAGTCTTGAATTTGAACCAAGCAGTAGAATTGAATTTGGACCAATCAGTAGGCTGAGCTTTGAAGACTTGTGTTCATTCCACTTAGGTCCAGTTAGCAGGCCTAAATTTGAACCAATCACAGACCTACTGACCTACTGTGGTGACATAAGCAGCACTCTTCTTATATTCCTTGGCTTGGTCTAGGGTGGCTCCCTCTAGTGTGCTGACCCTTCTGTACTAGTGCTGCTGCACAGGTCTTGTTTAAATAAGTCCTTGCTCTAGTGTTTCTGTAAATCTACTCATGGTTTATTTCTTAGGCAGCATAAGCTTAGAAGGTACTATAAATCTATTTGTGATTCTTGTCCTAAGTAGTGTGAATACAGATTTTGCTTTAAAAATAGCTATAAGAACTAGGGGCTGTCAATCCTGAGGAGCTGAGAGACCAGCTGCCAACAAAGATCAATAACAGAGAGTTGCAACCAGCAGTGTAGACTGGTTATATCCAGCACTCACTGGCATCAACTTGTAGCAGTCATCAACAGCAAAAACAAGAAATCAGAAATATTGACTGAAAGCACCTGGCATTAACTTGTGCCAGCTGGTGATGTTAGGGCCCGGAACAATAACATTAATAGCTGAGGATCATTGGAATGCAAAACCCTGAGCCATCAGCAGAGCTGCACTTGTCAATTCATGATTTCTATCTGAATCAAAAGAAAAAAAGGAACCCTCAATTGATTGGCAACTAGCAGAGCTACTCCACAACCCATAAGAAATACCAGAGAGTGCTTTAGACTGACATGAACAGACTGTGGTTAGTAATTTGAGTCTACATGAAGAAATTCACAGCTGTTTATCACTGGGAAAGCTATCTACACAGGTAAATAGAAAGACAG
>RJWM01019298.1:0-39355 GCA_004363535.1 Dasyprocta punctata
CAGGTTTTTTAGATAGCACTACAAATGAATAAAATCTCTAGACTCTTTGGTTGAGATGTCCGTCTTTGTGAGTGACGGTAAGTTCTCCTGAGGGCAAGCATAGATAGCTTCTTTGATTTTTGTTTAATAAAAGTTTAGAAAAATAAGAGCATAGACATCATGGGACTGTCTGAGGGTCTGACTCCAGCTTCTCTTTCATATTTATTTTTTTTCCAAGCTGCGACCTTCTTTTTTTATTGGTACATTTTAGATATACATAATGATAACATTCATCCTAGGAATTTGCAGAGCTATTTGCTTTTTTTTTTTTGTTATCCATTGCTTTCTTTAGATTGCGCATCATATATTTCTTTTAGTGTTAGAGTTTATGGTTTATTATTGGACTGAGTTATGCCTGTGTCTGTATTTATACTAAGTGTAAACCACATACCATAACATTTTTATTTTAATCTTTTAGGGCCGTGGTATTCCTGGGCCCCCTGTAAGTATCGTTTCAACATTTATTTTTACGTAACCTATAAAATGTCCTATTTCTTAAATTCTAACCTTGCTGAAACTGATGCTTTCATTAGTGGCATTAATGGTATCTATGTAATCTTAGTTGGATATTACTAATGATAACATCCCTGGTCTGCTAAATAAAATATTTGCTAATTTATCAGATTTCTGTTCCATTTTAAGTAAAGTTTGGTTAAATGAGTTATCAACTTACTGGAAACTAAAGCTAACATAGCACATAATTCTCAGTCTGTTATTTATCATATTTGACAGCATTTATGATAGACTGTTAGAGTATCCATAAATCACATTGTCACTGTGATTTGTTGCCTTCAGGGTCCTCCTGGGTCAGCGGGGCTCCCCGGAGAACTTGGCCGTGTAGGACCTATTGTGAGTATCACAGTATATTTTCATAGACATCTGCTGGTTTAGTAAAAGGTGTTACTAGAGAAGGCAAATTGACCCAACTCTGTTTCCTCCTACAAACCAAAAATGGCATGTGAATTTTATACCAGTTCATAATACTGATGGGGATCAGGAGTAATATACTTCATTTTTACTGAGTGATTTTAGTTTTTTGCCTAAAATTTTGAGCCAAACTTTTCTTCCCAACATTGAGATTGAGTGTTAAGTAAAAAGTGTCACTCCCATTTCATAGACTC
The DNA here is from genome assembly GCA_004363535.1 of Dasyprocta punctata. Lineage (NCBI taxonomy): Eukaryota > Metazoa > Chordata > Mammalia > Rodentia > Dasyproctidae > Dasyprocta > Dasyprocta punctata. The sequence continues at coordinate 1,161 of RJWM01019298.1, forward strand.
TGTGCTAGGGTGGGGTCTAGTGATTTGTGTATTAGACTTTCCACATGAAATTGAAAAACAGCCTAAAGATATCTGTATCTATATCATCCATATCTGTATATCGATGGACTGTTACAATCAGAATTTAAGTTTAAACATTGAGGAAGTAAACTGTATAGAGCAAATTCCAGATTAAATTGCTTCATGTGGATAGTCAGTAAACATTTCATAAATCTTGAAATGTTGATTTTATGAGAAGGTAGGTAATTGTAAACTTGCAGAAGGAGAAAGTCTTGTGTTACACACATTTTGAGTCTCGCTACATGTGCTATTTGCAAACTTACGTGACATTTGAAAAAATGGGTGGTACAAAATTATTGTTTGTTTAAAATAATTGCAAGATACACCTGATTTTTCTGTTTTAGAACATTAAGAAGGAGAACACACCAAGGGTAAACCCTGGAAGTTATGAGTGATTGGAACCCATTTTCGTCTGAGCGGCTCGTTTGAATTCAGCCATGTTTGCTTTTCTTTCTGTTTCAAGAGTGTAGTGACAGAGCAAGTGACAGACCTGGTGACCAGTAGCAGCCAAAGTCAGGCCACGCAGAGGAGAATCTTCAGCACACAGCTCCAGGCTGGGAAAGGACTTTCTTTCCCCCTGATTAGCTGGGTGGCACTAGCATAATTGGCTGTTCTGGTTCTTCTGTTGAGTCAACCAGAGAAATACATCAGGTTGCCAGTTTGTTTTCAGAGTAGATGAAGTGACCAACCTGTAGAGAAGAATTGGCTCTCCCTGCCCATGTCTCCTTTTGCTTTGTTTTATACCTTGATGAAACTAGAGCTCCTTTACTCTGCTGGTCTTGTGGGGCAAACTGGAATTGTGGGCAGGTCTGTCTGTGCGCAGCTGAGCTCTGCAGGGGTTTTGAGGAATACTGTTTTCTCCTGCCTCACCAGCTTTTGGCTTTAGCTACTGTAAAACTATCCACTTGAGTAACCACCATGTCACAATTTTCAATGATTTAGGGTGACCCTGGGAGAAGAGGACCGCCTGGCCCTCCTGGCCCCCCAGGACCCAGTGTAAGTTATTTACAACTTGAATTTCTCCTTGTGTCTTAGACTGGAGGCTGAACAAACCCAAGAACCCAAACTTGAAGCACCTGTTAGCTGAGTCATTGTTTTAACATCCCCGAAATGACTACTAGTTTTTCCATCCCCTTGAGAGTGTTGCTCTGTTTAAAGGAATTTAAAAGGTGGCTTTCACGTAGCAAGTCTTACTCATTACATTTGGAGTCTTTGACACTTGTAATTTCTCAAGCGTTCAAGACTTTGGCATGTGAAAGAAACATTTGCAAATGAACTGGGTTTCACAGTAACAAATTTGGAGAATAGGAGTTTAAGAGGTAACCATATTTTTAATTTACACATCAGGCTTCCCTGTTCTTCTACTCTGTTTGGCATTTTGTCTCTTTAGTCACCCCGAAAAAGTAATCTACTGCAGTTTAGAGGTTTCCAAAAGGAATTGGTGCATGAGTTAGGTTTTTAGAATATTAGTAGGTTGTCTTCTATTTGTTCCTTGCATTTTAGGAGACAAATATAGTTACTATATTTTTGCCCAGTGAACTTTCTATTACTAGTAGGTTTAATTAATTACTTAATTATGTTCTTTACTGTAATCTTTATTTACTTTAGGGGACAATTGGCTTTCATGATGGAGATCCACTGGTAAGATGTTTTTCTTTGAAAAAAATAGTTTTAATTCAAAGGTTGGGTAGTCTTCCAATGAGTTGTCTTTAAAATGATCAATCTGGAATATGCTTCTGTTTATTTTCATTCAGATGGCAGAGAACCAATGGGACGAGTGGGCTGGTGGCTTGAATATAGACTCTAGCAGTGTTTCATTGCAGTAATATCTGTTTTTTAGTAATCTGTTTACTCTATGCAAAGGCTTCTTTTTACTAGAGTATTCCAATATCAGGAGATATTTTATGGATAGATAAGTAGGCCAGTGATGGTATTCAACTCCACTAAATGCTATTTTGGGCCATTTGGTGAAAGTGTATGAACCTCAGGCAAGGCTATCCTGGTAGAGGGTCATGGTACAATCTGTTGCCTATAAATATTGTAATCAATGCATTCGGAAAATATGGCAAAATATTACCATTTGTTAAATCTGAATAATGAATACAGTGGGGAGGGTATTTGTTGTACTGTATTTTTCTTGAAGTCAGATATATTTTTTAATTTAAAAGTGAAATAAAGGAAAGGGGATAGTCAGCATTATTTAATGACTGTAATTCCATGGGGGTCCTAAAGCTCAAATCTTTTTAAAACTCCTACCTTGCGCAAAGCAGAGGCTCTAGTTTGTGTTCTCTCTCCTGCCAGTGTCCCAACGCCTGCCCACCAGGACGCTCTGGCTACCCAGGCCTACCGGGCATGCGGGTAAGAGGACAGTTTCATTTTATTTTCAAGAGTATTAGCCACAGAAGAGCTAGAGCCTTTTGGTGCAGGGACCCCGCTGGGATGGATGAGTGGAGTGTGCGGTTGCTCACTCCGGGTGGAGTCTGTGGTGTGCGGTCAGCGTGGCGGGTCCGGCGGGGGCCTCTCCCATGGGTACTTCATTACTGATGCCTCTGTCCGAGCTCATGGGACAAATCCTGGGGGGACGTACTGGGTTTAGTGACACTGGGCCGCAGGGCACGGGGCGCATTTGCCTGTGGGAAGGAAGAGAGCCGTGGGATGGGGAGGGGACTGTGCACATCATGTATCTGAGCCTGTTTTGTTTTTTAAAGGTTTGGAAAAACTGCAAAATAAACAGGAAAAGAGATGCTTTGAAATAGTCCATAAAAGAACCAAAGCAAAATAAGAACCAAATGCCCAGTGTTGGGGATCAATGCCTTTTGTTCTCTATTCTCTGAGACTGAAGAGATTCTGAGAAATTCCAGGTCCCTGGGCCCCAAACCACTGGCTTCCCCGGCGTTTGCTCTAAGGGTGTCTTTGGTAGGCGCCCTCAGCTGTGGGAGCCGTGGGTCTAGATCGGTATCTTGCTCCTCAGGCAGACTCAGGGCGGTGGAGGCTGGCAGACTGTAGTGGCGCGGTGGTCTCGCGGCTTGGCTCGCCTCACAGAGCGCTCTGCTCAGGGCACGCATTTGATGAGCAGGGACAGGACCGCCTTTCTACCCCGCAGCCTCTGCCACCCCGAGAGCTTTTCTTGGCGCTTGCGTGGCAGGCGGGCATCTGGGGACACCCTGGTCCCATGCAGCCCTCCCTCCAGCTCCAGGAAGGAGGTGGGGACAGAGGAGGTGTGTGTGTATGTGTGGGATTCCAGAGTGCAGGACACCCAGGTGAGCTGGCTTAGCAGGGCTGTCACTTCGGACGGTGAAGCAGCAGGTGCTAATGAAGACTTAATGTCCTTAACCAGTTTCAGGGGGAATTTGGGAGAAGAGCATTCCAGCCTCAGTGACTCATGGAATGAAGCCTATGTTACCGTAGAACACGCTTCCCTATTAAAACTGGTGTTTCATGTAATAGCCGTGTGACACGTGACGGTGTTAACATCACTTAGACCAGATTTTCTTTGTGATACAACCTTTTTCCTGTTTGCACATGGGGATAGATTTAGGGAAGCGGGGTCATTTCTTACCCTCCTGATCATTTTCAACTTCAGATCCAATATAAGATTATTTATGTATATATCTCTGTATTTTTGCATTTGTTAGGGTCATAAAGGGGCTAAAGGAGAAATTGGTGAACCAGGGAGACAAGGACACAAGGTAAGGAAAATGAGTGTTTAGTGGACAAATTGTGTTTAGGAAATGCCGGTCACTTCCACTGCAAGCAATTACAGGAAATAATAAAACGTCGCATTTTGTATTTTATCCTTCTCTTTCAAAGAATGACTGATGTGTTCTCAGTAGATGTGTTAATATTCTAAGCATAATATTCTGAAGTTGCTCAATTATAGAAAAATAAAATACCTGATACTATAGTGTTTCCCTGCTATGTGCTTATCTTTTCTTTCCCTTCTTTAAAAATCAGTCACATTCAGATCGTTTCTTTTTTGTTTGTGACAGTCAGGCATTTAACTGTCACCCATAGTTGTTCCACCCCATAAAATAAAATTTTATGACACTTGTAAAATTTTAGGACAGAGAAATGGGTAATTGGCTTACAACTTCTCGTCTCTAGTTCTGAAACGATTTCTGTCTCTCCCTTCTTTTTGTCACCTTGTTTCAATACAGCCTAGATTTTGAATAGGCTGGAAGTCAGTGAGAACTTGTGCTCTTCCCTGGATAGAAATGTGGAATTTATAGCCCAAATGGTATGCCCTGCAGAAAAACGAAGGTTGCAATTTAGACCAAGTGATCTATTTGCCAGTTTTTGCATCTGCTGGGGTAAACCATCTCTAAGTATCAAGAACTTCACTTCCTGCATAGCGGAGCTTTTGTCTTAGTAAATTTGGCAATACTACACAAAGTCAAACTATTGTTTTTTGGTACTGGAATTTGAATGCAGGGCCTTTGCACTGAACTACATCAGTTTTTTATTTTGAGAGAGGGTCTCATTAAGTCACTAGATTGTCTAGCCTGGGTTTGATCTTGTAATCCTCTTGCCTTGGCCTCCCAGATTGCTAGGATTACAAGTGTGTGCCACCATGCCTGGCGAAGTCAAACATTCTTATATGTGGGTCCTATAAACTTTATAATTATTGTTCTTCTACACCTTAGCTGTTAATAATAAAAGATTAGTCTTTTTCTTTGGAAGTAAAGAGATACAGAGGCCATTTTTTCATGTCTTCAAGCATTGATGTCTTTGAACTCCTGAGCTAAAATCAATCCGCTGATTAACCTCACATAATTAGGATAAATGGGCCAATTTTCTGTATGCTATTACAGTTTGAACATTTATTTTAAAAGTTTTTTTCGTTTGTTTGTTGGTTACTTAGGCCATGAAGGCATTGCATTTCTCTGGAATGTAATTGATGAGTCCCTAATGTCAAACTGGAGTAAAATTTTTTTAAAAATGAGTACTTTGGAGATTTCTCTGCATGTTTATTCTTCCATCCAATCTTAATTTTGAAAATTCTTCTGGGTGTCCTGGTTCATGCTTTTACTCCTAGAACTATGGGAGGCTGAGATAGGGGGATGGCAAATTTGAGGAGGCTTGAGCAACTTACTGAGACTTTGTCTCAAAATAAAATTTTGGGAAAGGGCTAGGGTTATGGTTCAGTGTGAGGGCTCTGGATTCTGTTTCTAGTACCAACCAAACCAAACCAAACCAACGTAAACCAACAAACCAAACAACAACAACAAAGATAAATAAAAAAGAAAATATTCAACAGTACCTAGTGTATGTTGGATTTTATTCTAAGTGCTGAGGCACAAAGGTGAAAGACTATCCAGTTGCAGCAAAAGTTAACTATAATAAAATATTAGCTAACCATAAAAATAGGCATGCAAGAATATTGCATTCCACATTAAATGATATCCACGACGGAATATGTAGAGGAAAGCAGAACAGACTTTTGCATGTTCAGTGCTCTGTGTCTCTTCCTCTTTCAGCAACTTTCCCTCCTTCTTCCCATGGGATATGAGGATGGAGTGTCAGTCATTCACTCCCTATCTATTATTTTTGGTACCTATGCAAGTTAGTTGTTATCTGGACTCAAATTTGGTTTGGTCTTCAGTGGGAAACTTGCCTCTTTATGTTTTCGGTCTTAGGTAACTGGCTGAGATTTTCTTTAAATGTGGTTGCAAATTTCATTATTTTATCAGTTTATTTCATTAGTTTCATTAGTTTATTTCATTAGTTTATTTCACATTTTTATGTCACCCCAACTTTAAGTGGTGCCTTTGAAAACTGATGTAAAAGGATAGGGTGACGATTCCTCACTGAAGAATGAACCCTAAAAGGCTAACGGTGAGACTGAAATACAAATGAAAGTAAGGTCATGTAGCTGAGTGGGGAGTCCTTAAATTTGCTTTCAGATTCACAGATTTGCCTTGAATATATTTTGCAAATTAGTTAATGGAGATTTTTCAGATTGTTTATGAATAGAGGAGTGAATGGGAAATTTTAATAACTTATGTATGGTATTGAAAACTTCATACTACAGTTCAGCTTTCACTCAAAAATCTTTCAGCAAAATGATAATAAATTATTGTTCCTAAATTTGTCATTTAAAATGTGGTTATCCATTAGGTGGTGCTTTCTACCCATAGACGAAATGATTAACTCAAATATGTTACTCCAAGTTTCATGGAGAATCTATGGAAAATATACCCTACCCTGCTTAGGAAAAATTGTGAGGCCCTACCTGTTTTTGCAGTTAATTTTATAGTTTGTAGGAAAAAAAAAAAAAAAAACAAGTGATGCACGTGTGGTGATTATCCATGAACTAGCAAACTCACTGGGCTTTTAATTGGGACTTCTATTCCCATTGTCAATCATAAGTCCTAATGGAATACAATCTCAATATAATTATGAGACTGAAAGCAATATGTAATATTCTCATAACTCATTTAAAAATCAAATACAAATGATTTAGGCATAACATAGTTCTTTGCATTATATGCTTAAATGGTCTACATTAACACTGCTGTTAAATTCTCTGTACTTGTGTGTGTGTGTGAAATCTCTAAATATAAATTATAATCTATGGAGCAAGAAAATGAGTTGAAATATGCAATAGAAATGGATTTTAGTGTAATATTATGTGCACCATTAGTATTATAAATGCTTTTTCTCATGACTAACTTTGTAAGTTATCTATTACCACAGAAAAAATGAGGCAGCTTATCTATTGTAAAAATATAAAATATTTATTAGCAGGAAGGTAACTTTTATCAGTCTATAAAGTAATCTTTATAGATTACTTTAGATAGGAGTCAGACTTCCTTTTGGAATACCCTATCATTGGAATGTATGTGAGATACTATGAAACAACAGAAAGTGAATGTAACAGAAAATATGATGGAAGAAAATCCCATTGGTAATAACAACCAAGTAGTCAAAATACCTGAAAATAAACTTAAGAAATATTCAAGCTTCATATGAAGAAAGGAAAACTTTACCCATGAAAATAAAAGGAAAATGTTTGACTGATAGGGAGATACAATGACTTTTAGGACAGAAAGACAGACTGCAGTCCGAATACAAATCAAGTTGTACTTTTGTAACAATCTGCTCAATGATTCTAAGGTTTATCTGCAAGAGTAAATGTTTAGTAGAGTCTGAAAATAAGAGTAATTATAAATGAAAAATAAAGGTAAGGGAATTCTGCCTATCTGAGATGAAAATTTATGATAAAATTTCAAAACTAAAATGCTATGGCATTGGCAACAGTGTATGTGAAAGATGAATCTTCTGATCTGGGTGAAAAATATCAATTATTCAAGAAGTGCTACTGAACTAAGTGGACAATTCCCTGGGAAAAAAAGATACATTTCTACTTTATAGTTTACATAAAAACAAGTTACTGATAAAGGCTTTGAAATTAAACTCTAGAACTATTCAAAGAAAAATATATCTGAATATTTATATATTTTGGAGTGCAAAAGGTATTTCTATGAGTGACATTAAAGATATAACCCATGAAAGAAAAGACAAATTTAACTACATTAAAAATTGTGTATGGTAAAATATTATAAGTAAAGCTAAAATATAAATCATAATTAAGGAATACCATAGCTTATAGAAAAGTTTGCATAATATAATCATATTTTTCTTAACAATATACCACCTCACACACATTTGAAACATGAGCGTATACAAGTTTTCTCTCTTTCCTCCTTTTTTTTTTTTTTTTTTGCTTTCTTTTTAGAAATCTTTGAAATGATAGCATCCAAAATGTTGCTGGCATTTCTGGTTGAATGGTGGGATTTGGGAGACTTTATTTTTATATACTTGTGTATTTTTTTATACTTATGGACTATGCACAGAAAATAATTTAAGAAGGCAAAGAGGGAGCTAAATGAACTTAAAATGGACTGAGCTAGCACAGGGGTGCCTCTGTGTGTCTAAGCATTTCTTGTGCTGTCTTGTCTGTCAGGGTGAAGAAGGTGACCAGGGAGAACCAGGAGAAGTTGGCGCTCAAGGACCTCCAGTAAAGTATTTTTAAAAATATCTCACTAGGACATGCAAATATTTTTAAAAATGACTCTGGGAGCATTTTCTAGATTAACAACATTATATCAACATGGTGTTTTTTGTTTTCCCACCAACAATGGGAGGTAACCACCTTCTCAAAGCACTCATTTTAACTAAAAATTGTATATACAATTACATATATTCGTTTAATAGACTCCAGGCCCAGGCCGTCTGAAAACAAATATTGAGCACAAGATGACGATGTCTCCTTTGATGTTCCGTAGCACTGTCACATGATATCATGAGAAAATTACGTATACCCAGAATAGGCAGTAAATGTAGAACCCACTGGAGTAATGTAGCTTGTTCTTGCACTAGTCATTATAATTAGAACATTCTTATTTGTTCAGAATCATGTCTTTTAATAAAATGTTAGTCTCTCATGCTTAGGAAGACTACTGCAATATTATCTAAGGTACCTAGGCGTATCAGCATACTTTGATTTAAAATATTTGCGAAGTCAAAAATTAAGTTATTTTTGGACTATGGTAATGTGCAGTTGTTATGCTATTTCCTTGCCAAAATGAGTGATGACAAATACAGAAATACTAAATGTAGAAAAGTCATTGAATATTGCAGCCATCCTGGATGCAGCCCGTGTAACAGGCAGGCGCAGGTATTACGATGAAGAGTGAGGGAGGATGAACACCTTTGGTCTGCCCCGTGCTGGTCCACAGGACCAACCTTTTCCAAAGGAACCAGGGAGCTGTGCCCATTAGTGTTTACCTAGGATGTAAGGGAAATCAAGCTAAAGGAAACGAGTCATAGAATCTGAAAGAAATGGGCTCTGCTTTTAGGCCTTGTAAAAATTTTAAGGGACTCTGTGGAGGAGTCCAGTGTTCATTCTGGCCCAAGTCTTTGGTGAGGGAAGAAAAGGAGCTGGGACCCTATTTCATGGCTAGGAGATAGCGATGATGAATAGTGTAAATTAGTTTTTTGTTTTTGTTTTCATTTGTACCAGGGATTAAATCCAGGACCTTTGCCCTGACCTATATCCCCGGCCAGTTTTATTTATTCTGTTTTTAGATAGGGTCTTGCTAATTTGCCAAGTTAACCCCCCAGGCCAGTGTTCAACTTGGGATCCTCCTGCTTCATCCTTCTGGAATGCTGGGATTGCAGGTGTGCGCCACCGTACATGGTTTCCTTTTTGAGACAATGAAAGTTCAGTAGAGATTCAGAGGTTTTTTAAAATTTTATTTTGAGGTCATTCCCAAAGATATTCAGAACAGGTTAGACTGCTGGCTCCAGGCCTACAAAATCAACCGAATAATACAAGCATTTAATTGCTTCATGTACCATAGTTGCTGTCAACTTAGCTGGTCCTCCGAAATGGCAGGTTGCTTATGGGGGATGGGAGGGGAGTCCTTGATACTTAGCCTGCGCGCCGGTAGGCCTATGAGAGGCACATCTCTTCAGAATGCCTTTTATCACAGAAGTGAAATATCACTGAAGAATGACTGTGTGGTTGATACAGACTCCGTCTCCATTTCTAGGTCACAGGCTTTTATGCTTTCTTAGAACCCACTACTTTTGGTGGTGTACATTATGGGGGAAAATTATTCAAGCTTTACAATCATGTTCCATGTAACTAAGTTACAAATGATGAAGGAATGGCAGTGAAAATTTTGTACATGAGTTAAAAGTTAAATCCATTATCAGAATTCCTCTTCTGAAGATGTTAATGATGTTTATTTTTTGGTCATCAATAGTTGTGCCAACTCAATGATCAAATATGTGCTTTTTTTATTTAAAATTTTTTTTTAAATTTTATTTTAAAGATAGTAAAATCCAACAAAACATAACAGAACAAAGTCAATCAAAACAAAGCAGTAGAACTGGTACAGAACTTCAAAGCAAGATACTAGGAAAACAATAGCTACTTTAGTATATCTTGTTATCTTCATAATAGTTGACCATTCCATCAGATACAGTAAAATCACACCAAAAACAAAACAGAATAAAACCAATCAAAACAGAATATGAAATAAAGCAAATAAAAAATTGATCAGAATGAAGCCAAACAATGAGAATATTGGGCCTCAAAAGTAAGACAGAAGGGAATCCCCCATTTTTGCAACACTGCATACTGTCATCCTCCCAAGAGATGCTCAGACTGCTGGCCCCAGGCCTGCAAAATCAACCAAACAATACAAGCATTTAGTTGCTTCATGTACCTTAGTTGCTATCAACTTAGCTGGTCCTCCGAACCAGCAGACTGCTTATGAGGCAGGGGGTGGGGTGGGGATGGTGCTTGACTCTCAGCCCGCGCACCAGTAGGTGCACCGGAGGCACAGACCTTTCCCTTCCTGGAGTCCGTGCCGGTCCTGCCACTCACCAGGAAGGCAGGCTGCTTGTCTTCTCTCAACGATCAAATATTTGTTTAAGAATTTTAGTAAAGAGTTTTACTATCAGAGTTCTTTTTGGAATTTTTCTTCTAAACAAGAAAAGTTTTTCTGTTTTCAGTTTGTTTGTTACTTTTGGTTACAGTGACATCTTTCTTCTGGATCAACTTCTGAGATCAGACTCTTAAAAATGCTTGCTTTAACTAAAATGATTAACTTTTTCTTTTTGTATTTCCAGGGAGCTCAAGGTTTGAGAGGCATCACTGGCATAGTTGGGGACAAAGGAGAAAAAGTAAGATGGTGATGATAATAATATAATATCAAAATATATTAAATATTTAAAATATTTTTGGGGGGGATACCAGGCTTATGCTGCTGAACTAAATCCCTGGTCCCTATATTAAATATTTAAAAATATGGCCATTTAAAAATCACTTCTTTAGCAACATGACTTCTTATTTGATGCTTTGTGGATGTGTAGTTAGGGTCTCACATTTCTGTTGTAAGCACAGGTGACATAAATGAATAGTATACATGATACTTGTCATACTGTCACCTCTTGGTATTCATGGGGTTGGTTATAGGACCCAACCTCATCCAGAGTACCAAAATCTGCAGATACTCAAGTCCTTTATGTGACATGGAGTAATATTTGCAGATAGCCTGTGAGTATCCTCCTGTATCCTTTAAATCATTTTTAGTTTACTTAACAATATCTAATACAAATCCTATGCTGTGTAAATAGTTGCTATCCTGAATTATTTAGGGGATAATTGCAAAAAGAGAATGCCCTTTCATGTTCAGTGTCGAAACAATTATTCTCCAAATACTTGTGATCCGTGTTTGATTGGATCCATGGATGTGGAACCCATGGATACAGAGGACTGTACTCTGTATGTTCTGTTATTTTGGGAAATTAAGAGACAGTGCATTGTCTGTTTTATCTGTTGAGCATTTTCAGCAGTTCTCACAGAGAATACTGACTGTCTGTCGTGTTTCTGGTCAAGCAAGGCAGAGAGGGGGCAGCAAGAGAGGGGAGAAATAGGCAGGATACCTCCCAGGATGCTGTGGGTGTCCTGGGCTCATGAGCCAACAGGCTCAGTTTAAAACTGTGTTCACACACCTGAGGCAGAGTGCCCCAGCCTACCCTGAGCCAGTGGCAGAAGCCAGACTTTCCTAGCACTTCCATGGCAAGGGATTCTGCAGGCTGCCAGGAAGATGTGCAGAGGAAGATGGCCTGCGTGGGGTCTGTCACTTACTAAGAGAGAGGAATAAGCACACAGCTAACCGTAAGGCCAATGAGGGAGATGCAGGTGAATCTGAGGGCCAGGAGGGCTTGCAGATGAAGGAGGGGAACTGGGTGAGCCCCAGAAAGATGACGTCGGGGGGATGCCTGGCCCACACTGTGGGGTGCTGCCGGTGGTGCAAGATGAAGTTGGCTGAGTAAACATCCCAGAATAAACGACGGAAACCCACGTTTACAAGGCCCCCAGAAACGTTTTCCTTGATGCGTGTGTGTATGAGGAGTGTGTCTAGCATCTCTGTCAGAAAGCATCTGAGTAAGAAAATGTTGGGAAAGCCAGTTTATAGGCCTTGGAAAATTACAAATCATCACTACCCCCTGCCCCGCCTCTACCTTCTCAGAGTCATGAAGATAAATGTATGTCAGCTCCATATAGCAACACAGAGCCTTTTATTAACAAATACCTATAAGTCACGCCCTTTCATACGTGAAATCAAATCTTCTTTAAATCAAAGAGATGCAGAGTTTTGTGAATCGAAGTTCTGGCTTATTTACGATTTTTTATTTCAATTTTACTTTTCTTCATTCTCTCTGTCTCTTCTAGCTATTTTCTTTCTTCCTGTGTCCTTTTTCTATCTTCTCTTGACTATTTCTTTCCTAAAAACACTGCATTTAAAATAACATATTAGTCTTGTATATTTCTATATTTGTGTTACCCAAAGAAACAGTCTGCATTTTCTTTTATTAGATCATAAAACTCATTTATTTTGATGTGACTGATAGGTAGGCCTTCACTTTCTCTGGATTGAAATCATCCCCTAAAATATGTGACCCCCTCATTTTGAAACCAATTACTATTCTTGCTATGATCTTTTTATTTGAAGTATTTTTCTATTTGGCATTTTTAAAAATTTCTCATTTCCCTTGATTTCTGTCAAATTGCTTAAAAAAAAAAAAAACCTCTTCTTGTGAACTGAACCATGGAGTGGTTACCTAGTAACAGCAATTTGGGTCTGAGCTCATGCAGAACAGGGGAGAGAGAGAGACAGATACAGAGAGAGAGAGAGAGAGAGAGACAGAGAGACAGAGAGACAGAGAGACAGAGAGATCAAAGTCATTTACACAAAACAAGGAGGCCCAGTTCTGCCCTCGTGATGCAGGGTGAATGAAGAATTTGTGGTCTTTTCTGGGTCTTTCAAATTCTTTCTTCCCTGGTGAATGTAGAATGTCTCTGTTCAAGTTTTTAGGGATCAAAACATTTCCTTCTACTTCTGTTTTTTTCTGTGTTTTTTTCTTTGATTCTACCTACATCTGAACCTTCTATCAAAGATTTTCTGAGTTTTAGTTCTTACTGCAGATGCTGTCACCTGGCTTTATTGGCGTGACATCTACATAATACTCTTTAACTGCTGTCAATCTGTTTTATCATCTACTCTGCTTGACCTGGCTCATTAGGTTCATTTCTGTTTGTTATTTGGTTTGCTATTTATGTGGTAGATAAGAACAAAATTTAAAGGTGGGAGTTGTATTTTTGTCAAAGGGCATATGTAAAGAGCACCAGAACATTGTATTTTGTTTTAAAGATCATATTTTGATTCTTATAATGAAAATAAGGAAGTGGTATTTGTAATACGTAGGCAAGCCAGAGACCATTTCCAGGTAATTCAGCCTACAAAGCTCTGGGTTGGTTTTTATGCCATCCCTTGGTAGGGTGGGTCTGTATTCGAGAGAAGAGGTCACTGTGCCTGTCATAGGCTAAACAGGACAGGATGCTGCTCAGAATGCTCTGGTCCCCCTGGTATTTCTTTTTTCTGAATCCTATGGATGAACTCTCTGCCCTAGGTCCTGGAGGGAGACCCGGCATCCTGGAAGTCCCTTCTCACAGTTGTGGCCTTTAAGAGTCCACTGTCGCTGTGGGGTGGCCCTGTGGCCTTCACTGATAATGAGTCTCTGAGGCATCCTGAGAACCCTGGAGGGTGGCCCCAACCCCCCTTCAGTGGGTTTGTCAGGTTCTTTATAAAGTTCAGTGTTTTTAGTACCTGTCAGTGTTAACAAATGGGTGCAGTGTTAATACAAACTGTTCAGAGTGGTATCAAAGATGGTGCTTAAATGCAATTGATGTGATAAACTTTTCATCCCTGAAGTATCTGATTAAATTCTTTTCTGAGTTCACTGACAAATATGGTACATGTTACAAACACAAGACTTTTTTATCTGGCAGTGCAAGTTTTAAAAATAAAGATATGCCATTGAACATTTATGATTGATACCAAGTTTATTTGTTTGTCTTGTTTTTTTTTTTTTGCAGGGTGCTCGGGGCTTAGATGGAGAACCTGGACCTCAAGGTCTTCCTGGTGCACCTGTAAGTGCTTTTCCTTTTATAAAACCCAGTGACACACACATGCAAACATGCACATGCACACATACATATATTTTAGCAATAATAGATTTTTTTGCTATATATATATCGTATACATAACTTATACATATGAATAAATAACATGGAAAAATGAGCAATAGTTTTCTATTTATTTCAAAGGTTGTAATTAAGTCCATTTTCTCTTTCTTGGTCACAGAGGCATGTTTCTCTGGCATTTGTTTCTAATTGGATAGGTCATAACGTTAAGTATTTATGTTTGCCGTTTTGCTTTCCCTTAGATTGTCATGATGTTTAGAGTCACAGTAACTGCCTCAGGCTGGTTCCTGGGTTGTTCTAGCCTTTCCTCTTCTATGGATTCTGATCTCATTGTTTTATATTTCCATTACCTTATGTACATGTATGGACTGCCTAAGCCTTTTTTGGAGGCAAGGAGAATAAAGCCACCCATTACTAATCACCTATAGCACAGAAAAAGTAGAAAATATGTAAGTAAGATAGAATTTCCAACTATCAAGGCCCTGTGATCTGTGCAAGACACAGAATGTAACTCAAGATGAGCTAAAAGACCAAGTGCTGGAATGTGGGACAGAGGTAACCTCTGCAAGAGGACCTCAGCGAAAGATTGATCCGGAAAACCATTCTGCATGGAAAGGTAGCCCAGTGCAGGAGGGCTCTGTGGGCGGCCACGGGCCGAGTGTGCCCCCGGACACCCCAGACAGGCTGCCGGCCCGCGTGGAAAGCTTGTGTTGAGAAGGCAGAACTGACTAGGTAAGGTAGAACCACACTGCAGGGGATGTTTGGTGCCATACTGAACGATTTCAGGCGCTCTAGTAGCAATAGGAGGCATTCAAGGTTTTGGAAGGATTAAGGAAGTTTTACAAAAAAGCTGTGTTTTAGGAAGATACATCCTCTCATCTGTTACCACTTATCCCATCGATATTAGTTGGCTAATTTTGACAGAAATCATTTATTATTAAATGGGGAATTAAATAACGTGGGAAAAATACTGGCAACCAAGCCAACCCTCAACCTACCACAATTGTTGATGAGGCTATCTAGTTATCCAGTTAGTCAGTTATCTAGTCAGTGTAGATGGCCTTGATCATTCTCTTCATAGCTTCTTCTGGGACACCATACCCAACACCTGGGATTTATTTTGTCTCACAGCTGCAGTCCATGGTTGGCTTCACCCCCAGGCCAAACCACACGGCAGAGGGGCGCAGTGAAGGGAGAGCTACTCATGTCATGGTGTTCAGTAAAGAAGGGAGGGAGTCCAGGGAGAATCTTTGGGGTCACGCCCACAGTGACCCACCTCTCCCAACAGGACCCACCTCCTAACAGCAAGCCTGCTCTAGGCTCCCTAACCCCGTCACCTCCCAGAGGTCTTGTCCATGATCCTTGAGGCTGTAGGGGACCATCTAGGTATGAACCATAGCATTGATGAAGTTGCTGACGTGGTCACCTGCAGTATGGGACTGAATTTACTTTATGTGTACGTCCAAATAGTACAGAAGTGTTATGCATTTAAAACAAAAACAAAAGACATGCAAATCTCAATTTCCTTGTATCGGTGTCAATTTTTAAGGCCATATTTTTATGAAAACATTTTCCCCCCAATTTTTTTATTGGTACATTTTAGTTATATATATATATAATATATATTATATATTATGTATTATATGTATACATGTACACAATGCAACATGATTCTTTTTTTCCCCATTCCCCTACCCTCCCTTCAGCCCTCATGAAAACATTTCTTTAGCTAAGCGTTCATGATAAATCACAGTCGTTGTGATGAGAGAGCAGTAGTTAATTAATGTGGATGATACATTCTAATTTTTAAAAGGTCTATCAATAAGTAACTTTTGCTTGTATTAACAGTATTTTATTTTATACAGGGTGATCAAGGACAGCGAGGACCTCCAGGAGAAGCAGGTCCCAAGGGAGACAGAGTGAGTTCAAGTTCCTCTTAATCCTGCTTGTCACTGGTTTTGCTTCTTTTCTTAACATGTTGTTTCTTCTTTTTCTTCTTACTATAGGGTCCTCAGGGTTCTAGAGGAATTCCTGGAGTCCCTGGGCCCAAAGGAGACACGGTAGGTCCTGGGCTACTTGTACCAGACACATTTTTCAAAGTAATTACTGACTTGTAATACAACTTTAGAAAATAGTGCAAGGAAGATGTGGCTATTTCCTAGAGACAGTGTTTCTTTGTGTGTGTCCAGGGCTTGCCAGGAGTGGACGGCCGAGATGGGATACCCGGAATGCCTGGGACAAAGGTAGCCGTGTGGCTTGATCCAGGACTGAGTGGGGCCGCCTCTGCCCCGGCCGAGTGAAGACAGCATTTCCATGACGACATGATGAGGAGACTTATTTAGCCAGCTTTGGCTTTCTTTCTCGTTTAAATTTTTAATCAACTGTCAAATCCAAAATTCTTTTTAGAATAGCATACTTGTTTTCTTGCTTTTAGAAGCTCAGTAAAATTGGCCCCTTGAGGAAGGGGGCTAAGGACAATGTGTGTTTGGATTGAATTTATGTCCCATGTCCCACCGCACCCCCTGTTCCACATCAAGTCATGTTTTAAAAGTGCCCCTCAGGTCAGCTGTTGGGAAAATCGTTTTACTTAGAAAGCCTGTGTTTTTCTCTTTCTTAAAAGAAATGCAGTAGTTCATGCAGGCTCAATGATGTGCTAAAACCTTTTTATTTTCAGGGTGAGCCAGGGAAACCTGGGCCTCCTGGTGATGCAGGATTACAGGGGTTACCAGTAAGTACTATAGTTTTTAAACGTTTATTGGCTTATACTCGTGTTTTAAAGATAACCACTTGAGGGTGGAGACATGTTATGAATAATAAATTCTAGGGATGATTTACTTTTATATTTTTATAGTTTTACATTTTGTGCTTTTTCTCTAAGTAAGTAGTAACTTTTCATACCTATGTTTCGAATCTGTCTTCTCTTTTTAGTCTGTCTTCTTTATATTGTTTTACTAACCCTGGTCAGTGGGCTAGTAGTAGATCAGTGGTCCTCCTTTTAACCAGTCTTGGAGCTCCTGCTAGCAGGGTTGAGCTCCAAGAGGGTTGAGAGTGTTCTTGGAGAATAATGTACATACAAGTTACCACTTTTGGATTATGTGCTGTTTGAAAGCCCTCAAAATGGTGTTTCACTACTGTGATGTAGCTGAAAATTCATGTAGATTGTACCATATGCACTCTAGACTCTTTTAAGGCAAATATTTCAAGTTAGTAAAGAATTTCAGGTGATGGCAAAGACAGGCCACAATCTGTTGTGGTATTTGACATTTTTTAAATAATCAGACTGTTAGGACTGCATCTGAAACCTAGCATCATTCTGCCACTCTCCTTTTCTACTGCAAACTCCAGCATTTTCAATGGGCCCAAATTTCATCTTTCTGTACTGGAAACTTTGTTATGTCCCTATAGCAATCTGTCCTGCCTGTGAGATCTCTTGACCTGAAAATGGGAATGGAGTCTCGTGTGGAAGTTTATCTTTCAAAGATAATCTTAGTTTAGAGGTAGGATTTGTTTGGAGGGTGTCCCTCTTAACAAGTCAGATTCAGTAAAAGAATGGCTGTCCACTGTAAGTAATTCTATAACTGATGGCTCACAATTTGAGAATCAGGAAGTACCTCCTTCCCACTAACTCTGTGAGGATGTCAGTGTGCAGTCAGCTTGGTATCTTACAGCCTTCTCAGGTGAGGTGAATGAATCTAAATTCCCTATGTATCCTTTTAGGGTGTACCTGGAATTCCTGGTGCAAAGGGTGTTTCTGGTGAAAAGGTAAAAGATTAAACTTTTAAATTAATATTTTTCTTTACACCTTTATTAATATATTTTCTTTATGATTTTTAACATTCCCAGCCTACTCTTTATTTTATATTTAACCCCAGGGAGAAATCAAAAGCAAAAGCTTTACAGCTTTGAATGCTAATCTTTTTCCCAGCTGCAGAAAGTTGCTGATTAGACTTTCTTCTTGAAAATGTCATCGAAACAGTGAAAGCTTTATTGTTCCTTGCTACTTAAAATGAGGAAGACATTATGAAGCCATAGAGCTTGTGTCAGTGATTATTAGTAAGATGATGTAGCTTAAACTAAAAAGCTATTAAGCATTTTGCTCACATACAGATCAGCTGGTGCTTATATTCTATACAAAACCAAAGTGCAAGCAATTGAAAACAACAGGTGAAAGACACGTAAAAGGAGTGAAATACTGCTTTGCCTTGGAGCACAAAGGATAAAATGTGTTGGAGCACGCGGGTGCAGCCCTCCCATCTTAGTCCACTCAACCTTAATATACTTCTGGGACTAAACAGTAGTATTTTGAACCTAAGACTTTGATGTATCTGTCCTCCTAAATTCTTAATGAGGAGATCGTCTGCTTAATCCTAAGCAGTACCTGGACTGGGTGAGTCAGGCTGATGATTATGCCCTATTATTCTGAGTTACTCTAAAAACTGTTGCTTGCTTTTAGGGTAACACAGGAGCCCCAGGGAAGCCTGGTCAATTGGGAAATTCAGGCAAACCGGTAAGATCCCATTTTACCTTTTATCCGTGATGGCCTGTCCTTACCAGGGGCTGTTAACTTTCTCTGTCTTCCCCATAACAGGGCCAGCAGGGGCCTCCAGGAGAGGTGGGACCACGAGGACCCCGGGGGCTTCCTGTGAGTACTCCTTTGCCGCGGAGACTTCCCAAAGGGCTTGCCTGGGGCTGCGGGCCGGCCTCCCTTCACCCGGGTGTGGGCATGCGCTGTCCCAGGTCTGGGCAGGTGGTAGCTCTGATGGACAGTGAAACAGGAATACTATTTAGATTCACAGCCTACCTTCTTTTCAGAAAAGAGAAACAGAAATGAGGTGATGAAGATAAGCTTGATAACCCCTTCTTCTCTCAACCTGTTTTGAAGAAAACATTTTAGTGTGATTAAAAATCCCAACTTTATTAAGATATAATTCACATACTGTGTAATTCACCTGCTAATCCATATAATTTATTGATTTTAAGCATATTCACAGAATTGTGCAGCTATCACCACAATCAATATCAGAACATTTTCATCACCCCAGAGAGAATCCCTGTCCCCACATGCAGGCATTCAGTATTTCTTCCCACAGACCCTGCAGGTCTATGGAATCACAAAGCCAGTTTCTCTTTCTGTGGGGTTTCTGATTCTGGAAAGTTGATATAAGTGAAGTGATACACTACGTAGCATTTAAAGAATGATCATTTTCTTTCACTTAGCACAATGTTTGAACATTCATCTGTGCTGTTGCTTGCGTCAGTACTTGATTCCTCCATACTGCCGAATAATATTTAAATGAATGGATTAATTGTGTGAGTGTACCTCATCCCATCAATCCATTTGTCTGGTGATAGACATTTGGAGTGCTTTCAGTTTTTGTCCTTGAGGAATAATGCTGCTATGAAAATCTGTACAGGAGTTTTGTGTGGATATATGTTTTAATTTCTCTTGAATAAATAGGTGTAGAATTGCTTTGCCATACAGCGACTGTATTTAATCTTTTGAGAAACTTTCAAACTTCTCTAAATGTGAGTGTGTAAACTTGTTATTTTATAGCAGACACAGCAATGTATCTTTCCTCACAAGTTATAATTTAGTCCTTAGAGAGAAAATGATTAGAAAATTAAACATTATGAACTTAAATTTGACTTTAAAAATTCTTTCTGGCCTTCAATTTCAGTTCTTATTTTTAGTTTACTGGATAACAAGACAATTACAAGTGGGAACACAGAAACACTTTCACATGTCATCATTGTTTCTTTTAAAGCATTTTTGAGCATATTGAATGAAGACCCTTGTTGGAGACCACTACGAAGCGGCTCTGAGCAGGATTTAAAATTAACTAATTAGCTTTCTATGTTTATCTGTGAGCCTGTCCTAGGCCGAGGCCCCTTGCCTGGCGATGGGAGCTGATTCATAGTAAGTGAACCTCTATGAATCACCGGTCCTGGCTGAGGCCTGTAGTGGCCTATGAGGCCAGAGATACCTCAAAGGGCAAGATAAAGCCACAGCTGAAGACATTTGGCTCCAAGATAAATTAAATAGCTAGCGACTGCAGCTGCAGGCATCTCACTCCTGCAGTCTCGTTCCCACCATAAATGTCATCATGGAGATAAGACAGTTCTCCTTAATTGGCATAATTTACTACTTGGAGAAGTCTTTGAAGTGACTCCCAAGGTCCTGTTCATTTCCCGTACTTTCCTCAGTATCCCCTCTTTCTGTAATGGCAATAAATATGGGTAGCCCAGAGAAGCTCTTTGTCTTAGCCCTCCTCATAGCCTCAAAGTCAAGAACTCTGCAGGGGCTTTGATCCTCCTGGAGCCCTAAGGCTGGGGTCCCCGATAGACCTTCATGGTTGAAAAGAGTAAACGTTTCTAGCTGTCATGTGGCCTAACAGTGGAGCTTTCCTACTTCTTATAGAGATGTTCATCAATCCATCTCATTTCTCTGCGACTGAAGAAACCAGTCTTAATTGTTCTCCTTGTTCACTTGCCCGTTGCTTACTACTTTCTTGTCTTTTTCTTGCACCCTGTAAACTTCTAGCTAAAATGCTTTCCGTAAATTAACTATCAAGGCACTAAGGCGAGCTTTCTTACATAATGAAGATTCTATATGTCTGGTCCAGGCCAATTCAGGGGTGTTAAAACTTGGAGAGTGTTCACTGTTACATCTGCTGTTCATGTTACTGAGTGGAAAGCCGTATGTAGTTGAAGGAGCATTTGTTTGTCTGAGTACCTGCTATACGCCAGGACCATACAGTGCACAAAGGTGACGCAGATTAGAGAAAGCCTGGCCCACTGGCAAGTTAAGTGACAAGAGACGTGTGAAGCACTGAACTAGATAAGGCAGAACACTAGGGGCTTGAGGAGAGCAGGTTCCCTCATGTGAGGTGGACCAGAGGAATGGCTGATGTAGGGTTTTGGGATTAAATTTCAGATTTTGATTTTCAAAACTCTGTAAGATCAAATTCTTCCCATTGTTCCTGTCATCAAGGCTCACAGCCTTGGTGCTCTTCTTTCGTCACATTCCCATTTGTAGTAGGACTGTTGATTCTGTCTTCTTTTCAAGATCTGTTATATTTGACTCTGTTTTCACTTTCTTTTCTACCAGCCTGACTCAGGTCATTGCTAACTCCTTGGGTTACTATAGTCATCTCCTGATTTGCTTTTGCAGCTCCAGTCTTTCCATCCTCTGTAGTGTTTTCTCACAGGGAATTGTTGACATTTAGGCTGGGTTACTTCTTTGTTCTTCAGGACTCTTGTACATGGCAAAATATCTCATGTTCATGAAGTCCATCCTAGAACACTAGGAGTGTTTCATGGCCTTTGTGACAGAAAAGTAACAAACGTAATTCCAAAGGTCCTGAAGAATGGCATCGCTCTAGATTGCAAACAGCACCATAGTGGCTTTTGCAAACCACAGGATCCATCATTACTTTTCACCACCATTTAAAAATCTTTGATTGACTCTCAGTGACCATAGAGAAAGTCTAAAACCTTAAACTCTGTTAACCTCCTGGTTTTATTTCTCAATTCTGTCTGGCTTAGAGTTTGTGTTCTAGTCAGGCTGGATGCTGCATACACTTATAAATATTTTCTGTACTTCTTAGACTGCCTGATTTCCTTTATGTCAGAATTCATATTTTGATGACTTTCTCTCCATTTTCGTGACTCTCCATTTCCTGTGCCCTCTTAGATATAATAAAATTGTTAATTCTACCATAGAAATATCTTCAAAAGATACCCTATGCCCAAGGTAGAAGTAATCATTCCTTAGTGAGAACTCTATAACACTTGACCCCTGCACTCTTGCTGTGGTGACTGCAGGAAGACAAGGACATATCTGATTAACCTCTGGGTACACTACATCTCTCTACTCAGGGCCTGGCATAAGGTGATGCTTAATAAATCTTTCTTGAAGTGAATCGAATTGGAGGCATAATAAATCCTGCTATCCCGCTTTCATTGATAATAATTGACTTCTTACCTGCTATAAATTTTTCAGAAGAGTGTCCTGACATTATAAATATTGTAGTTCTGTAGCACTGTTTTAACACTAAATCTACTTATTGAAGGCCACATTTGTTCTTTATTTTACATCATTAAATTCAGTTTTGTAGATAAGTTCACATATTTCCAACTATGCTTCAGAAGTCTGATGAGTTTTTCCTGCAAATCTCAACTCAAACTGAGTAGAAGGAATGAGAACATATTTCTAACACGTCCCAGAAGCATGTCTTTGAAATTCAGTGATATCTCCATCAACATTTGCTAGTACTGCTGCCATAAATATTAGTTTTATATTCTGACCCCTCGAGTGATTTCATATACGCACCTTTTTCTACCATGTCTTTCTCCAAAATACTTGTCTTGATTTGTACTTGGTTTGGTGGCTTTGGGTATGAGCAGGAAAATACCTTGGCCTCTGATTTGATCATAGCTTCTAGTGGCTGCTGGAATTTCCATCTCCAGGCCTCTCAGAACTTGCCCAAGCTTTTGCCCTGCTGCCATGGTTTGATTCGGGTGAGAACTATGTTGGCCTGGCTCCAGCTGACTGAAGGTTTCATTCTCCTGGACTACAGGAGCCTTCGCATTTCTCTCGGAGTCCCTCACCTCAGCCAACGTGTCAGCACTGAGTGCAGAGGTGCCCCGGAGGTGTGCTGATGTCCGCCATCTACCCAGGTCCTTGTGATGATTTGTGAAGCTAATGGGTGCAATGGTTATGGTTTAGATGGACTATTTTCTGCCTCTCTGTGAAGGAACATTTAAACCCATACTAGAGAGAAACTATGAAGTAAAATTGAATCATTAAAAAATCTTCATACCAAACCTAGAAGTTAGCGTAGCAGTATGATGTTCTTATGTTAATACAGCTATGGGTTTATAGAAATTCTAATTGATCTCCTGGGTTAATCAACATCTTCTTTGCCGGAGAGAGACAGTATATACACTATGCCAAGTACAGTGATTTATAATTCTCATTTCTAAAACTGCCAAGGGACTAAAGATAGTGTTCACTCTTCAGCTAGTTAAAATTCTGGATAAATGTGGCAAATATGACAGTCATTAGAAGTGAGAAGGTGATGAAATAAAAATCACTTATTTTGGCAAATAATTCAAGCAACATAAATATGTTGAAGTTTTCTGTGATTTTTGAAAGATTTCCTTTTGAAAAGGGGAGCCTTCCATTTGAATTATTTGTCTGTCTGTATTTATGGAGATGCTTTTTGCAAAGAAGCACTCAGTCCTCGCTTGTGTAGGAAGTGTCTGGTGGTTGGTGGTGCTGACAGAACCTGGAGACACGACGGCTGCAGACTTAGTTTTTCCAAGTAGCTTGAGTGTTGAAGGAGTCTTAGGGAGTTTGAGAGGCAAAGAACTTTTAATGAAACATGCAGTTGAAAAACATGATTTTGGGTGATTTTTTTAGCATTCGCTTGGATAACAATAATACTAACCTTTCTAGAGTGCTTACCGTAAGCCAGGCACTCTTCTAAGTGATTTATGTATTTTACTGAATCCTCATAAAAGTCCTATGAGGTCGACACTGCTGTGTTTCCCATTTTATGTACGAGGAGATAGGCAGAGGGGTGACGCTACTTAGTGAGGGCACCAGCTGATGCGTGGCAAAGCCAGCTGTAGGCTCAGCCCTGGAGCTTTGCGTCTGTGCCCCCATCTTCACGTTCTCCTGCCTCAGCTGCTCCAGGTGCACCTCTGCGGCACCGTTTCTAGCTGAGGTTTACTTGCCAAATTCTGAGTCTATTTTTAGCAATGTTTAACTTTAGTATTTATGGAAGTTTTGTGTTAAGTATTTTTCCCCCCAAAATCTAAATAAAGCTGGTAAAGATAAACACAGCGTAAGCCAGGGACATTTCTGGGCCCTACTCCAGACCTACAGAATTAGAATCAGGGAGAGAGAGAGATGAATAAAAATGGAGAATGGGCAGAGAGCGTAGTGCAGGACTCCAGTGGAACATGTGTCTGCAGAGGTCAGAGCTGGCTCCCTTGCCATGTGCCTGTGATTTCAGATACTCGGGGCAGAGGCAGGTGGCTTGTAGGTTCAAGGCCAACCTGTGCAGGTTAGTGAGACTTTGTCTCAAAACCTAGTAAGGGACTGGAGATAAAGGGCACTTGCCTAGTGTGCTTGAAGCCATGGGTTCAATCTCAACGCTGCAAAACAGCAGCAACGACAGAAAAGAACTCAGAGCAGTTGGGAGCACAGCCACAGGTGGGAGAGAGGGTCTGGCTTCTAGGGATGAACTGGTCAGAGCTGTGGTGGACACTGAGCTCCCAAGAGGAACCTGGAACTTTTCGTTATGGTCTGTCACTTTTAATGGTAGAATTTTTGCCTTGGTCCTGGTTCCTTTTGACTTTCTTGTTACAGATCAGAACTCGGGTTGCCATGAGGTTTATAAACGCCAGCCAGTGGGGAGGACAACCTCCCTTGTGCATTCAAGGCATGTGTGTCATCACAGCTGTTGGAGCGTAAGAAGATTATCAGTTATTTAGCACAGCAGTGATTGCCAGGGCTATGGTTAATGACTTTCTGTGTTTAGTTAAGTCTGTGTTTTTAGCTATTCTTATGTGTATCTTGATTACTTTTATCATCTTTATCTTAGTTTCTTTCTTTCTTTTTTTTTTTTTTTTTTTTTTTTTTTTTTTTTTTTTTTTTTTTTTTTTTTTTTTTTTTTTTTTTTTTTTTTTTTTTTTTTTTTTTTTTTTTTTTTTTTTTGGTATTGGGGATTGAACTCACAAGGCAGGTGCTTAAGCCATTGAGCTAAATCCCTGCCTATTTTAGTTTCTTATGTAGAATTCTAGAATTAAGAGGAGCACAGGTATTTTCGAAGCATACAGATATTGATAGGAAGGCTATCAGAATATTTTGACTTCTTGTTTCGTTCATAGCGATCGCGAAAGTAACATTATCATTTTCACAGTGAGATGACTTCCGTAGGAATATCTACATTAAGAATGGCTAAGGATTTATAAGATGGAAGCAGAAGAAGAACAAAGAGCCACATACTGTCTGTACAGTCTCAAAGGAGTACCTGCCCACAGTCGTAGGTCCTTCCTCCTGTCCCACAGTGTCAGCCCGCAGGAGTCCACAGCTGAGCCACTCACCTGTACTACAAAGGCTGCCAGGGATTGGAAAGGACTTAAGAAGTGAATAAGACTTACAGAAAGCAGGGAAGATAAGCTGCCATCAGAGAAAAATCTTTGACTTCAACTGGGAATATAATTAATCCTTCTGAAAATAAATCATTGGTTATACAATCCTATTTTTTATGTAGGCCTTGGTCTATTTATGGAAAAAGAAGTATACTAATCATCTTTATTTTGGATAAGATAGCATAAGAGTCATTTATTTAGAAGTGATACTTGAGGTTCTATCTAGAGTTAAACTTTCCTCTTCTGATGTTATTAATTTTTTTCCTACCAATGACTGTTTGAGAATTAAATGCATGTTAGCACAATGACATTTAGGATCCCATCATGATGCAGTTGGGAGATTATTTGTAAATGCCAAGAAGGCAGATGTACCTAAGAAAATCTTTCTTGAACTTTGACGTTCCAGTCCAAATCAAGGAGTAGACCCCCCACTCTCTAGAGGGATAGAAGAATCCGTCACAGTAGTGGTTTTCATCCGGATTGATGTCCTTGGGCATCTGTCCTCACAGGGAGCTGCTTCTGGCTTTCCTGCTGCTCATGAGGCTTAAGGACCAGTGTATCACCCCAAACTCCTACACCAAAGAGGTTGTTCACATAAAAGTTGTTTAAAAGTATTTAAAAGCATTTTGTTTAAATCACCTACAAGACATACAGAATGACTACCATGAAATTATAGCTCATGGTCAGAGACTGTTGTAATTTGGGATGCATTTCTGAATCCTGTAGGGAAACTGAGAATCCAGAAGGTTTATGGCTCTTGACACATTGTTCAACTTCAGGTTGAATGAATAGCACGCAGGTCACAACAGGATAATCCTGCTGGAAGCATTTATACACGTTAAGCATTAATATGGAGCTGCCATGTTAAAGAAAAAGTAACTCAAAGGATCTCTTTCATTTTTCTATACCTCTTTCAGGAAATGTGATTATTTACCCAATATCCTCATGTTCAGCTTATTTAAGCTTGTGTTAGTAATAAAACAAGCTTTTATTAGACTGCATAAAACAAACGAAGTTCTTGGGAAAAGAAATTAAAGAGTCCTTGTGTCTCCTTTGCTCAAAAGTTTTAAAAAGTTTAGAATTTCAGGTAAAAATTTGAAAACTTAGATTTCAAGTAAACATTCAAAATTGGCCTGCAGAATAAATTAGTGTTGCTTTTAGTGTACCTTCATCATGAATTGTACTTTTCAAAGTCTGTTTAATCTTTTAAGACATATTTAGAACAAGAATGGGTAAAACAAAGAAATTTTTATCTCAGAAACTTCACACATTTCTACCATCTGTGTCTTTTGAATTCACAGCAGTAATTTAAAGACAAACATCTCTGTCTTGTTTTTCTTTTTACCCCTTTGAGGTAAAGGATAATTTGCCAGATGTTATTTTATAATGTTCTGTAGATCTGAAAATGTACTCTGTGTTTCAGACACTGTGCAGCATTTTAAATTAATGTGTACCTCATGACCTCAGCAACACATCATCTAAAAACATGTTCACAAATATCCGTAGTATAGAGTATGATGCTTAGATGCTGAAAGTTGCTAATTGCCATTTTATGCATGAATTCAATATCACCAATGGTTTGTAATCATAACGAACATTATTGGAATATTAATTGAAAGATGAACATGGGATTATATGTGATGACCTGTGCCAGTGGTGGCAAACCTATAGCATGTGTGTTACTCTGTTTTTCTTTTAAGATGAAAGATGTTAAGGTAGCGTTGTTTTATCTAAACTAAGATTTCAGTCCTCAGGTTTAACAGCAGTGTTGGCATCAGGGGGCTTTCGGTTGTAGTGTGGCACTCAGTCTCTAAAAGGCACAGGATCACTGAGTCCTCTGCCTTTAGTTGAAGGAAGGGAAAAGTTCTTCGACGACATTTATATTTAAACAAAAAACTACTTGGGTTAGTTTATTTACATAGTAATTAATCATTTGATTTTGACCAGTCGTCTGGTTGACAATGACGTTTCTGTTTTTATAGGGCAGAAGAGGAGAAATAGGACCAGTAGGATCCCCAGGCATACCGGGTAAACTGGTAAGTTAAGCTTCTGACCTCCAGATGTTCGTTTGCTTTCTACAAAACAGAACACATTTTTAAAAACTAAGCAAGGACAGAAAAACAGTTTGCAAGAGTTCATTAAATCAGTTGTATCTGATTTCTGTTATTAAATGAGTGCGTGAAAATGTAAATGTGGAACTAGGATATCCTCAGAGGGGATTGCAATCCGTGTGATTTGTAGTCTATAGTTTAAAACTGAGAGACGCGAAGTGCTACATTTGGCCTCTGGTCATTCTCGGGGCTGAAGAGGGCTGCGAGTGAATGCGGCCTTTTACTTCTAGTGCGGCAGTTGTTTACACAGCAGGGGAAGCGGCAGGACCCCTGGGCAAGCCTGACTGAAAGAGCCTGCTGTTGGGAGGGATTGCAGAGGGACTCTAAGCCTGGGGGAGCGGGGCAGGTTTCCAGGGGACCGGGAGAGAGGCCCCCTGGAGGAGCCGAGTGAAGTCAACCACAGCACCAGTCAACATTCCAAGGCTGCCAAGGCCTCATCTGCTCGTGAGCTTTTGGTATTGCAGAGTGACTTCGGGAACTTTTGTCTGTTTTCCAGGGACCTCATGGTAGCCCTGGCCTCCCTGGCTTGCCTGGACCCCCTGGGCTTCCTGGAATGAAAGGTGATAGGGTAAGCTATCCAGCACTTCAGAACATTTTTTTATCTAGAAGGATGATTTCGACTATGTTGAGAAATCAAGTTTACTTTTGGCCCAGTGAGCAATTTTTTCTAGACTTTATCATAGAGAGCTTTTGGGAAAGGTAAGTTAAATTGCTGAGAGTTGAAATTAAGAAGCAAAAGATGTAATAATTGATCAGAAGGGAAAAAAAATCAAGGATGAGTAAAGTAAAAATTTCAGTTGGAATCATGCCGTTTGGCTTTAAATTTTCATTCTTCTTAGTGAAACGTGGTGTGGTAGTGATCAGGGGATGCCCAGGTTACAGGAGATCATTGGCTCACTTGTCATTCTTCCCAGATC
This sequence comes from Dasyprocta punctata, assembly GCA_004363535.1. Taxonomy (NCBI): domain Eukaryota; kingdom Metazoa; phylum Chordata; class Mammalia; order Rodentia; family Dasyproctidae; genus Dasyprocta; species Dasyprocta punctata. The sequence continues at coordinate 29,477 of RJWM01019298.1, forward strand.
TTCCTGATTCTCATTAATCTCCAGCCCACTGTCCATACTTGTGCTTATCCATTAGCCCAGTAATGGGAATTGGTTCATTTGAAATTAAGTAAACAGCTCAAAATGCTGAAAAAGTCTCATACTTCCTTCATTACAGGGTGTATTTGGTGAACCGGGTCCAAAGGGCGAACAGGTCAGTTCGGTTATTGGTTAATGTGAAACACAGTGTTTATTATGCACCAGTCCACAAGTAGGGCACCCTGGCTGGGTTTTGGGTGCCATTAAAACACAGGGGGCCCTCAGTGTTCCTCACTGTTTATTACAGTGAATGAAACCTAGACTTCAGTTTGGTTCTTGTGCTTATCTCCGTGTTCATAAGCTGGAGGTCATGACGGCTCTGCCTCCCGGCCTATACAGTCCTTCCTTCGAGGAGGGTGACCCTGTCTCTCTGTTGGGCCACGTTGGTTTCCTCATGTCTGATGGAGTCTTCCATACCCACATCATAGTGTTTCAACTTTTTGTTGAAAAAAACAGCAGATAACCTGAGTATATGAATCAGACTCAGCCCTCTCCCTGGGTTCCTTTTTCTATCGCGGGAGTTCTCTTTCAATGGCTACCAAATTATGCAATGGATGGATATGGTTAGTAGTTTTACTGAGTTAAACTCGATTAATTGCTAGAACCCAATCCCACCCTCTGGTCTCTGTTTTGGCTGTGTTTCTGGCTGACCTAGCCCACTGGCTTGAAAAGTCATTCAGAACATGTGTTGTTGCATGATAGTGGGAGCAGTGGGAGCCCTCCTGAATGCTTATCCATGTTGGCTGGCTCAACTTGACCCATGGGACTAAGAAATTGAAAATGTGGCCTTTCCTCCTACTTTTTAGGGTGCCGCTGGTGAAGAAGGTGAAGCAGGAGGAAGGGGTGATCTTGTAAGACTTTTTTTTCTGGTTAATGGTGGTACTTCATCAATTTCAAACTGTATAGAAATGTATCTACAGCTGTATTGTCTTTTCTTGTGGCACTGTTATCCTCACCACCTTCTTTAAAGGCTAAGTTGTTTCTTCTCTAAGCTAACAAAGGTCTTCCAAGATTATAGCCAAGGTCAAGTAAAGCAGAAAGAAATGCCCCACAGTTGCTGGACCAAACTTTAAACTTGTGGAGAATTCCCTTAGAGATGGCGAGTCTCCTTGTAGCCTTACACCTGGGCATTGCAGGTGATTCTTCTGGGAGGGTAGAAAGTCTGTGAATAGTGCCTGTCATCGAAGCAAAATTGAAATTTTGTTGTAGTTAGGAATTTGTGACTCATAAACCTGATCAAATGCTTTCTCTCTACCCTGAAATCTTCCCAAGAAGTGACCTCTGTCTCTAAAGAGCTAAACCTCCTGGGAAGCAGTAAGAATGAGAACAAGTTATCTTTACTGCTGGGCCCTCCTGGTGTGCTGGCTCGTCACTGTGGTTTTGACACAGACTAATGTGGCCTAACATGCAAACTTATGTTTTGGTTCTTTGAGTCTGGAGTGTTAGATTTCTCAGGAAATAGCTTTAGAGGCCTTTGGGTGGGAAAAAATTCTGCTAACTTTTTTTCAGATTTTTTGGGATTTAGAATAAATATAAATGTAATGTCTGAATTGGAGAAAACTTCCCAGATTTTCTGTCGAAGTTGTCTGTTTTATGGACTAAGAATGTTTTAATTCATTTTGTTTTGTAGTGGAGATTAACTGATGTGCTAACACTTAAGCTGAACTCAACCTAGCATTAATGGTGGGAGATTATGTTTTTGTTTTTATTTATTTATTTTTTAATTTAACTAAATTAAATTAATTAATTAATTTTTTTGCCTTGTCTTAGTTATTTTTCTCTTTGCTGAGACAAAATACCCAATGCTCAAAGTTAAAGGGGGAAAGGGTTTAGTTAGCTCAGTTTGTAGAGGTTTCAGTCTATAACCGGCTGGCTCCAAGGAAGGGTGGTTCATGGCAGAGGGGCAACCGTTCATGGTGGCAGAAGACAGCAAAAGCAACAAAGGAGGGGGAGGGACAAGCCTCTTTCTGTCCCTTATGTTGTATGCAGGCTGCTGGCCCTAGGAAGGGTTTAGCACTCGTATCCTTAGTCCTAGCACTGGACCATGAATCAATCACAAACTCTAGATTCAGCTAGCTCTGAAAAGCCTGCACACATCTCCACCATGACTGCATGAGGCTTTGGGGGGGACATCTAGACACAAACCATAGCAAGCCTAAAAGCATGCATATTTTGTTTGATAGACTTTTGGGGATAAATTTTAAAATATTGTTTGAATTACAAAGTGAAGTTTTAAGAGAGGTTTAAATGTCCTTGTGTTTTGAAACAGAAGGCTATTTTATATCTTTTGATTTGTACATCTTAATTCTGTGTAGCATTTTAGACCTGGCTAGAAACTTGGAGAACTCTAATTGAACCGTACTGTTTAACAGATCATTTAGCCGAAGGCTGCGAGTTTACTTCATTCACACATGGTCACAGAATGAAGTAACACAATGGGGACTAAAATCCAAATTTGAGTCTAATGTTTCTCTGTAGTGCCAATGTTAATCTGTTCATGATATTGCAACAGCATGGTAGTTTTTAAATGCTTTTAGGAAACTATCATGTGTGAATGTATTGTTCTAAAGTAATTTTGTTTTATTGATTTAGGGAGATACAGGATTACCTGGCCCAAAGGGATCTGTAAGTATAATGGATAGTAGTGGTATAAAAAACTAAAAATATCAATAAAGCTCTAGGAAATGCAATGCTTTGCTTTGGGAAATAATTCTATAAAATTCAATTCTTAAAGGACTTACCTTTAGGGAAATAAATGTCTAAATTTATTCTCTAGGTAAGGGATTAATCTAGTACAAAATAATTCACAATTGAATAAATGGAGCTATCTTTTGAACTAACCACTCTAAAGGGAGTTTTTTCATATTGTAAATGATTCAATGAATATTACATGATAATACTCTAATTTCCTCCTCAAGTGACTCATTTTTAAAAAACTGACTTGTGCTTTATGGTGACAATGATATAATTGAATTTCATTGGCAGTTATACTATTGCAAAATATTTCAATAATTTTCTTAATGTCCTGCATGCTCTAATTGAGGAAGATAGTGGCATAATGAATAAGAAAATAGAACAGAGAATTATTAGAAGTAGAAAATATAATTTTGCTCAATTTTGTCATTTTATAGAAACTCATCTGAAATTCTTAGAGATTAGATATATTCAGAATTACCCAATAAATAGGAAACCTGAAGTGATTTGTCAATTAAAGGAATTCTCATTTAATTAGAAATTTAAGAAAACAGGAGAGAGCCGAAGCTCTGATTTCAATCTCTATGCCTCTATGACTGGCTTCTAGTTAATTTTCAAGTCTTTCCCATTTCTAGAGTATTCCACACGCCTTTGTCTCCATCCAACGAATTAGCCTCATAGCAGCCAATGTAATCTAAACAAAAAGATAAACCCACTGTGTAACCTTCTTTCACTCAAAACCCTTCGAGAATAACATTTTACAGAATAAAGTTGGGTTCTTAGTAAGGGGGCCAGGGCTTCAGATGAAGTGCTCTTTGCTTCACCCGTCTTCTCTCCTGCGTGTCTGGGACTCCGTCATTTACACTTCTTTTTTATGCCATGTTGCCTGAAACTTTGTTCTGTTCTCCTGGTCTGCAGTACACTTCCTCTCCCCTTAGAATAGCCATATCCTCGGTGAGCATTTGGATCTATGCTCTGCCTCTGTCTCCAGGAAGACCCACCCAGACTTTAACACAATGCCTGGCTTAGGCTCTAGGAATTCTCCTGAAACAGATGTTATCACATTGTATTAATTCACCTGCCTCCAAATGATGTTTCAAATGGCATTTTATGCCTTAGAATCTTTGAAGAAATGGTTTAGGACTGAACAAAAGAGTAAACCTATGGTAATAGAAATCCTACTTCACTATCTAGAAATCTGCTATACTATTTAAGTTATAAAAGAAAAAAAGCGATCACAATGCGGTGATTGACATAAGTTAATTGCATTCTAATTTGAATATGATATTAGGGGTCACCCTTGATTCATCTGTTCTCCTGTGCTCTGCCTTATGCATGGTGCACAGGTAATCCTGATGAAACTGAACTGTACTATACAGAGGAAATAGTTACAACCACAAGACTTTTCTCCTCATCGATTTCAGCACAAATTTGTTCGGGAGAAGGTGCTGATGGACTGACTTCTACTTCAGTGTGCTGCTCCTCAGTTGAAAAAGTTTTTTCCAAAGACCCAAAGGCCTTTATGATGTCCTGGGCATATCAGTCCTTGTATTCATCAAGTTCCTATACTTATTCTAGTAATATTTCAGTCATTGCCAGCAAGAGAGTACACTCCGACTTGGTCCCCTTTACTTTCTGACAGTTCTTTAGCATGTTTCTGAGTTCATTTTGGCTTCTCTTTGCGTGGTGTTAGAAGCTGTTGCAGGTTTTTGCTCTGGGCACCTGACAGTTGTGCAGTCCTGCACGGTGTTATCTTTCGCTCTCCTTGTTGACACTGTCTTTCAGGAAGTCTTTTAGGCTATAATTCCCTTGCAGAAGCAATTTTAGTAAGTTAACTTTGATGCATATCAATTCTTTTGCGTGAAGAGAGATGGACAAAAAACTCACTTGCTGAGCTTCGTCTGGCTGTGCTTGACCTCATCACTTCCTTCCTTGGGTTTGAAGAGTTTGAATGTTTGAAGAGCAGCGCTTCCTAGATAAATGCTGCAGATGCAAACCAGGCGGGATTAAGTAATTTCGTGAACATTCATATCTTGAGCACTAGCGTTCGCTTGCTGAATGCTGTCCTTCTATCTCCTGATACTTATTCCGAACAACAGTGCACTATAGCTACTCTACCATGATTCCACCAGAGGAATCTAAACAAAAAGTTTCCACAAAGTGGAGCTAATTTAGTCTCTTTTTATAGCATTATTACGTATGAGAATACTTTTAAATACTTTTAAGAGTCTGCTTTCAGAAAAATAAATCTAATTTGTATATACTTTTGGGCTGAGAAGATTTTATTTTTTAACTTATTTTTAGTGTTCAGAATTTAATTTCTTTCTTGCTTTATTTTTATGAAAACAAAAAAAATTTCATAACAAAACAATAAGAGAATAACAGTAGTTAATACTCTGTGCATCATTATTTTCAAAGTAGTTACTTCGAGTACAAGACACAGAAAAGATTTTCTTACAAAGAAGGAACAAACAGATAATAGCACAAAACTTTCTGTGCAATGAACTAAGAGAAACTAGGCTTATTACCTTGGTAAACTATGAACTTGCCTTTTTTGACCCATGTTTTAAATGCAGCATTTTAGATGTGTCACTTTGAGTGCATGTATTAAATTTTTGTTAGTATTTTATAATTCTTGGATGCATCTATTAATAGTCTTCAGACTCACCATTCAAATGTTACAAATGCTATAGTTTATTTTCTTGCAAATATCTTTATTTTAAGCTTGCTGCCTTTGTGGTGTCCAAATAACATCTTGTAGGAACTCAGTGGTCTTTTTCTGGCCAGAAAATGCTAACAAGACTTATTAGAAACCCCCTTGCGGGGCCTATGGGTGCAGGTCAGTGATAGCATACATACTTAGCACGGATGAGCCTACGAGTTTCATTCCAGGCACTGAAACTCAAACAATAATCCCCCCAAACCCCCTAACCTCCCTTTAAGCAGTGGTTTAATGTGTTAATACATTATTCCAATGAAAATTTTAAAGCAGTAATAAATAGTAAGGAACTTGCACGGAGTTCTCAGTGCCTGGGAGTTACTGGGTGGCACAGTGTGTCTTCACCTTGTGGTAACGGCGGAACAGATGCCTCTGAGAAGGTAGAATGTGGGAAATAAAATTTCTTGCCAGTGCTTACACTCCAGGTAAGCAGGCACATGGCTTGTGCCTAGCCCTTGCTTCACAGTGTACCATTTGGTTCCAGGTGGGGAACCCTGGGGAGCCTGGCTTGAGAGGACCTGAAGGAATTCGGGGGCTTCCTGGAGTGGAAGGACCAAGAGGACCACCTGGACCCCGGGGTGTGCAGGGGGAGCAGGGTGCCACTGGGCTGCCTGGTGCCCAGGGCCCTCCGGTGAGTGTGTTCGCTGGCCCTGGCTCCTCCGCCGGGAGCTCCCTGTAAACCCTCCTGTCAGCTTACGGTTTAACAGTGTGCTCTTTGTGGCTCCCTGCATAAACTGCCTGTTTCTTTCCTGTCCCAGGGCAGAGCGCCGACTGATCAGCACATTAAGCAGGTTTGCATGAGGGTCATGCAAGGTAAATGAATCGCAACGGCTTAACTTTTTCATCGTCAACTCTTGGTTCTTAAGATTCTATTCTTGTAGGGATGCAAGGGTAAATGACAGTGGCTTTCTGTGTGCTTTAAAAGCAGGAGATTTTGAATAATGTTAATGGCAATTCGTTTTATCTGGTTATTGCCATCTACAATAGTTTATAGCATCAAAGTAAAATATCACCTTGCTGTGTTAGCCCACTTTCTTTTTCTTCTTCCCTTTCTCCCTCTCTCCCTCCCTTCCTTTTTTTTTTTCCTCTCTAAGGCAAGAAAGCACACACACACACACACTCCATACTCTTTTCCTTTGTAACACAAAATTCTCAGGTGTCTCTCCCTCTTTAAGATTCTACTCCTTAGTGTGTATCTAGCATTGCCCGAAGATTTCTTTCTGTGAAAACTAAATGACAGATTCCATGCCCATAAGAAACATAAGGGCATTATTTCCACTGATGAACTACATACAGAGATAGCAATGACTAATATTTTCCAAAGTAGGAATATATTTTCACATGTGTTAAGTTTTATCTAAATTCTGCTATAGTGATAACATTATTTGTCTCAGAATTGGTCTAGTTATGAAACCACACAGAAAATGAAGAAGTACAAAATTATTCTATAACCGAGAAGATCCTGTAACATTTGGAGCCTTCTAGCAGAAAATTATCTTATTCTGGTAAAGCTAACTCTGTCCTGAAGAAGTACTCTCCATTTCTATGCTCTCCAGATAGCCTGGTTTGTCTAATATATGTGAAGAGTTTTCTAGGTTCAAGCAGGAATGAAAGGAGGGCTTCTATATTTGAAAATCAGTATTGGTCTCTTCATTACAGACGTTTTATCTCGAAAGTCTGTTCCAGTTTTAAGTGTTACTTATATAGAAAATTATGATTTTTGTACTTATGTGAGGCAAATTCATATAAATAATTTAAAATTTTTGGCTGGAAGTTTATTTCCAATTCATTATTTACCTTCATATCCTAGAGCTTTAAACAATATTATGCTAAGATATTTTCCTTAGAGTATTTTAACTGGGAGATTTTCTCATTTTCCATGGCTTTAGTGGGTGATTCTGAATCAATTTAATGGTTCCTGGAAAAGCCCAGTTATTAATTTTTAAGACAGACTGTGACCATTCCTAAGAAACAGGTTACTTTTAATGACCGTTGTCTATTCCAAGCATGAAAAAAAGGGGGGCGGGGTGTGTGTCCTAACAAACCATGAATTTCATAGTATTTCCGGTTATATAATATCTTAAAGCTAAGAAGACTTTTAGTTTTGATAATAGACCTCAAGTGCTGTCTGAATACTGATTCTGGATGATGCCTTGGGCTTTTCAAAAGCTTCTGGACGGCACTTCCTTCCCTGTTCAGAAGCTCATGTATCTTCCCGTCCTGGGTCTGCAGATCCCCAGCTGGGACGCAGGTGACCAACTGCCTTCCCGACACACTCATCCCAGAGACTTGCTGTTTAAGCTCCTTTCTCTTCACTCTGTCTCAGAATAGCAGGGCCAGATCTACGCAGGGAAAGGGGACTAAAGCAGTGCCAGGGAAGTTTCCTGGCAGAGAGCCCATTGAGAAGTGTCTGCCTTTACCCGTCTCTTACCCAGTGTGGAAGCTCTGGTGATACAGTCGTAAAGAAAACCCTTCAGCATACGTCTCTGTTCAGGTAAACCCTGCTCAGGTTTCTGACATCGCTGGATTGCTGTGTTTATTATCTTTTAGAGCATTTTGCTGAGATGGCTGCTAGTCTCAAGCGTCCGGACTCCGGTGCCTCTGGTCTCCCTGGCAGGCCTGGCCCCCCCGGCCCCCCCGGCCCCCCTGGAGAGAATGGTTTCCCGGGGCAGATGGGAATTCGTGGCCTCCCAGGCATGAAGGGTCCCCCTGGTGCTCTTGGTTTGAGGGGACCTAAAGGTAAGCTACTTTGTCCAGGTGGAGATAAAAGCATGTACTGTCTTTTGTTGGATGTATAATCCACATCCGAGCTCAAGGAGTTCAAATTTTTTTTTTTTGCGGCACCGGGGATTGAACTCACAGCCTCACACCTGGCAGACAGGTGCTTAAGCCACTGAGCCAAACTCACAGCCCTAGCTTTTTTGAGGCAGGGTCGCACTGTGTAGCTCAGGCTGGCCTTGTGCTCGCGTTGTAGCCCAGGCCGGCCTCGAACTCACAACACTCCTCCTACCTCAGCCTCCTGAGTGCTGGGATTAAAGGCGTGCACCACCATGCCCAGCTAAGGAGTTCACATTTTACTGATTCTAAATGTCCTGTTAGACAGGAAGATGCATTAACAGGGTTTGAAACTCTTGCAGAATGTTCTGTTTATTCTGCTTGCCCCACAACATTAGACACAAGACTAGAATTCAGCCCCCCAGGCTTTTAATACTGATCTCACTCAATTATACTCTGCCTAGCTCATAGCTCAAAATAAACCTTACAGGAGACTCTTCGCTTTGGAGACTCTAAAGTCATTGCAGAGCTTTTCTAAAGTGGCCACCCTTTGAATGTTTGTATTTGTTAGACTAACCAACTTTGTTAGCTGGAAATAAGAGAAATGATGTTGTGAATTGAAGCTGTCTCCTTCTTTTAAACAGTGACATTGGATATGTACTTTTGATGGATTTTTGTTTTTACTTTTGCAGTCTAACTTTATTTCTTCTTCAATATGTGTTTGGTTTTGTGCTTTTATTTAAAGCAAGCTATCTCACTGCATCCAGTGTTTTGCCAAAACAAACAAACAAACAAACCCCCAAAAAACAAAAACCAAAAAAAACCAGGTTTATGAGTGTGTAAGGGATTCTGCAAGACTAGCAGAAGGACTAGTTAGTTGCCTCTGTTGGTAATCACTAGTTGAGGTGAGTATGTCAGCTAGGGTATATGTGCCTTGGATAATTTATAGAAGATTAAAGTGAATTTCTAGCCCAAATGAGTTACTGACAGCTCTCTGGGGAAACTTCAGAAAGACATGGCATTGAAAATAAGAAAGGGATTTTTTTTTAACGCTGTGGTGCTCCAATTAGAGATAAATATTATGGTGTGAATGGTCAGAGGGCAGGAAGGCTGCCTTTTTGGATCTATAAATGAATCGCTGATGCAGTTGTCTAACTACATCCTTCGCTGGAACAATTTATTTAATTACTCTTTTTGGCAGGTGCAGAGCCGCATGTTAAAAAACGAGCTCTAATTGGGGGCTCTTGTAAGGCTGGCACAATTTCAAAGCTTTCAGAGGCTGGACAAATCAGAGACAGAGCTGAGAGTAGAGTTTGTATGAAAGACAACTGGACATTTTCTCTGAAAGAATCACATACTTATTCATCCTTGTCCTGCTTTTAGCAGCAAGTTCAGGAGCCTGAGTTTTAGGGGATTCCTTTGGGGAGTCCCCATCCTCCTGGAGACCAGTCCACAGAAATTTTACTGCCCTAGGTGGTTGGTTGATTTCGTTGGAGCCATAGCCCATAGGTAGCAGCATCTCTTTAGAGCAAAGGTTTTGAGAGGTTTCTGGGGCACAGTTTGTTGCTAAGAACCTTGTTAGGATCACAGAATCACCCCATGCCAGCCGCATTGGGTCAGAAGTCCTATGGGCG
>RJWM01019299.1:0-39338 GCA_004363535.1 Dasyprocta punctata
GTTAAACTTCTCAAATTGACACAGTGAACAACATCCTAGAACAGTAAGGGCCTGTCCTCTATACCCCAGGAAGTAGAATTGCTGAGTTACTTATTTAAGCTTCTAAACTTCTCTAGTTGACATAATGTATCAACCATTACAGGGTCATGACAATTGAGATCTGAGCAAGCAGATTGACACTGTTTCTAGAAGTTAAATTTAGGCAAACGTGTGGCCTTCAGATTTTAAAAAATAAAATTCTTCTTATTGTTACAGGCAGCTGAGTTAGAAATATTATAGGCAGTCAGATATGGCTAGGCCCTTGAGGGAGCCAGCACAGAGAACCAGTTGTCTTGAGACCTTGGAGGAAACACACACCTCCCATTGTGGGCCAGATTCCAAGATGAAAGACAAAATAAATACAATCACACCCAAAGTATAAACATCAGGGATTGATATTCTATGTAGATCACCTTGATGAAGCCAGGAACCAGCATGTCAACCACCTATAGGAAGAGTTACTGCTCTGTAAGAATGCCTGCTTGCTAAGTGACTCACTTCCCATTTGTCCCTGATTTGGTAAATTTTACCTAAATAATTAATCTTATTGGTTGATCATAGTTCTGTCCCACCTCATGCCCATCTGCCTTGTGAGTTCCCATTTTTCCCCATCTTGGACCTGTTGCACCTCATGGTTTTATTCATAAAAGTCCCTAGAAAAGACAGATTGTTTGGCAACTCACTCAGAACCTCTTCTGTCCCTCTCAGCCAAAAGTTTTCTTTCTCTCAATAAATATATCCTGCTCTTAACCTCAGTTGTTCCTGAAATTCATTCTTTGATTTTAGAGAACACGAACTTGTACCAGACACCTAGTAGGTTAGGAGTTTCGTTCCCCTCTATCATTATGTTAGGAAAACTAACTTGGCTTTCACCAGGAGAAGTAAAGACAACAGCAGAGACAAGAGGAGAGAAGAACATTGTTTCTCTCCCTGCAGTTAGAGTGACAGGGGGAAAAGGAAGGATGAATGGGAAAATATTGGAAAGGAACAATCTTTCAGACTTGGCAATTGAATGTAAAATGAAAGGGGGTGAGGGATGGAGCAGTAATAGCAGGTTTTAAAGGAGATGGCAGATCAAGGTGCATTGCTCTCACTGAGGAAAGGTGGTCAGCCTGGCATGCCGTGTGAGGGAGTGGGTATGAGTGCTGTTAGCACAGTTAGTGTGACAGACACTGGAAGGATGTGTCGATCAAACTGTCAGAAATGTGAACTGTGGGTAAGAAGAAAGTTTCTGCCTAAAAATATTGATTCTGTACTCATTTCAAAAGAGATAAACTCTAAAATACAACCAATGGATAAAATAGGATAAAAGAAGGAAAGGGAGCACAGATTGATGTTTGTGACATTTTTCCTTCCCGGGTAAAAAATGGTGGCAAAGGGGCTAACACGGAGCCATCTGAGATACCAGGAGGGCTTTCAGAAAGCATGAAGAGAGAAGCTTTTGAAACTAAAGTGGTGTTGACCTATTCAAAATAGTTTCAAGAGAAAAAAATGTAGAAATCCTTAGGAAAGTCACCACTCTAACAATGAGAACTGGTTACTAATTGGTAAGAGAATGTTCATGATTATGAGAACAAAAACAGTGTTCAAGGAGTAGATAATCAGCAGAACAGGAAAAGAAGGGTATGTATTGTTTACTTAGCTCTAGTCAACAGGAGAAATTTGTTAGAAGACAGATGTAGTTGGGGCCAGATTTACTGAAAGTAAGTGAGAAAAAAGGAATTAAAATATGTTATATGCATGTGCCAACTCCACACAAGGAATGAAAACATGATGTACTGCAAACATGTACCAATAAAAATTTTAACAAGAAAAGAATTTTTTAAAAAATGGTCACAGTGATTGTGGAGCAGCTGTCTTAAGAGCACCAGTCAATCAGGTGACTATTAAAGCTGAGAGTCCTAGAATAACTCCGACCATGGTTTTTGGTATTTAAGTAGATGTGGAGATCTTATGTCATAAAAAATAAAATGTGTGTTGTAAACTTAGGCAATTTATGCCAATTTATAAGTATTTCTACAAAACTAAGCATTCCCCCTCATCCCATGCCTCATTATTTTGTCTATCCCTCTTTACACACAAGACTCAGACATCTGGAAGACTTGTATGTTTTGAGTTATTTCATAAATTAAATAAAATTAATGGATGTAGGAAAAAGCAAATGGCAATGTTATGTTGATAGGTTACATCAAGAAGTACTTCCATTTTTATGTTTCTATCACATGAGAGGCTACTATTAAAAAAGACTTATGATTAAGATGAAAGTAAAATTACTTCTGCAGGTGATAGCAAGTAAGATGGAGTAGAGTAGCTCTCACTGTCTACAAGAGCAGCAAACTTAAAGAACGGAAAATCAGTTAATTAAGATCAAAGTTAGCAAAACACTGAGAGTGGCCAGGCCATCACCAGCAGCACTAAAAATTATATCGAACATGTCTAAATTTTGGTTGAGACATAGCTGCAACAAGAACTAGACTCCAGTTAGGAAGGAAAAAAGCAATGTGGACCTGCCATTCCAATCATACAGATGGAGGTGTGTGCGTGCACACCCACACGTGGGCATGCTAAGTGTTTAAAGCAGTTTTTGTTGTCTGAAGCAATTCCTCTTCTTGAAAGTGTCTCTGCTCACATTAGAACTGCACAATATCTTTGAGCTCCCACCATCCTAAGCAATAAGATATCGATAATCAGTCATTTATCCTCTTAAGGTCAGAATATTTCTGATTCTTCAGGATTCTCACTTGAGCTTCTTCTTACTTTGCTCCTCTCCATTCCCACTGGCTTCAGTTATCACTCAAGAACCAGAAACACCAAGTTTCTGTCCAATCTTGATTGCTTATCTCGAAGAGGGGCTGTAAACTAGTTTTTCACTTGATTCTCTGGCACCACATGGTCCCAAAATACAAATTGTTCTCTATGCCTTGTATCCTTGATTCTCCTAGTTCTATTAGTTTACTATCTAAATATTTCTCAAATCTATCTCTTCTATCCTCTTTCAACACTATAGAGTGAGAGCCACCATTATTTCTCACTAAGAATTCTCAAAATGCCTCCTGAATGTTTAACCTATATCCAATATCATCTTCACCCAGTTCATTCTCTTTAATGTGGTCAGAGTATGCTTTTTGGAAAGCACAGTGTTGTCTTGTCTCGGCCTTTTTAAATACCTTGCAGTAGTTTTCTCATTCTTGCCTTTTCTTCTATTGAGGATAGAAAAGATGCAGTCTACAAACTGTAATCAGTCTCTCGAGGGTCTGCACAACTGAGCTGCTGCCCACTTCTGCTTTAGCCTGCTCTTCTCTCTTCATTCCAGTATTACTGGCTGTAAAAAAATTTCCTTTGATAGGCTGTGCTCTGTCTTGCAGCAGGTCCTATGTGTATGCCACCATGTATTTTTTCCTTCTCTTTCACTTATTCAGCCCTTACTTATCTAATGCTTCCTTTACGGTCAACACAAATTTCATTTCCTTGGGGAAGTATTTCTGGACCCTACAGTACAATTTGCCCTTATAGACTTCCACCAAACATTTCCCCCTCACAGAATTCAATAAAATTGTTTGATGACACTCTTCCCTGCTATGCTGCAATCTGTTTGCTCAGTGCTGTGTATCCAGCAACCAGCACATTCTCAGAGAAGAAAAGTGGAATGAATGAAAGAGCGAGTGAATGTTTTTAAGGAACCTACAGCAAGCTTCAGTTAAATTTCAAATCCATTCATTCTTCTACCAGAGCAGCAATGATCAAATGTCAGCTCTGTCCAGACTTACTGGATTAGCAGAAAGAAAGTGTCAAGGAAGAGTGACACAGAGTTGCCACACAGTGGAAGGTCTCTACTATGTTAGCAATCCAAGACAATATGCTGAGAGGAGATTAGATGACATTGCAATGTTGTGTTCCTGAAAAAAAGTGAATTAGTAGAGAATGCTAAGAAGAGAAAGAAAAAAAAAAAACAGAAGTCAACTTGATACCATCTTGGAAATAATTTGGGATTTGGAGTCAGAAAGACAGAAATCTGAGCCCAGCTCTGCCATCTCTAAGCCTATTAATTATTCTTTACCATGATTTGGGATCATAATACATCACAGAAGAAAAGTGAGGATTACATTTTTAAATGATAGAAAAATTCTGAACAAAATTAGTTTACTTCTCTTCAGCAACCTAAGGACACACTTACTTCTTGCATTTGTTTTAATTCAGTTTCTCAAACAGTAAAATTTGTGGAAAATTATTTGAATAAATTGCATATCAGTCAGGGACCAATCAAAATAAACTAGCCATGCCACAGAGTTCCACCATGTGTTTTTATACATAGAATTAGTCAAAACTATTATTAAGAGATAGAAAATAGAGTTGGCCCTTCATATGTGTGGGTTCCACATCTGGAGTTCCAACTAACCTCAGATTAAAAAATATAAGGGAAATAATGGTCTCTGTATTTCACATGTAAATATATTTTTTCTCATTATTATCCTGATTTATATCTAGATGTCCTCCCCAAAGTCTCACATGATCATAAGTAGAGTTTTTGGGAAGTGATCAGATCTTGGGGATGTGATAATCATCAGTGATCCACTGATGAGTTTATAGTTAAATAAGTTAGGAGGTTGGAGGAGGTGAAACACTAGAGGTGGGGCGTGGAAGTGTGTGTATACCTGTCTCCTTTTTATCTTAATCCGTGACTTTGCTTCGTGTCTATCATGCCATGAGCAACTAACTCTTTTCTGCCATGCCCCTCTGCGTGCTGCCCTCCCTTGGAGACAACTGACTATGGATTAAAACCTCTGCAAAGTGTGAGCCAAAATAAACCTTTCCTCCTTTACTTGTGGGTGTTGGGTGATGTGTATCAGTGACAAGAAAGTAACTAAGACATTCTCCTCTAAGCAATGCAGTATGACAACTATTTGCATAGCCCTTATGGTAACTATCATAAGTAGTATAGGGACGACTTAAAGCACACAGGAAAATATGTGTAAATTATATAAAAATATGATACAGTTTTACTAAATAGATGTGAACATGTGTGAACCAATCCTCACAAATACCAAGAATGACTGTATAGACAGAGGGTGAAACAAAGAGCAAAAACAGCAGCAGCAGGAAGCAGCTGCCAGTGCCAGACTGGAGAATCTGAGAAAGCAAGTGAAATCCTAGTAACAGGGCAGCTGGAGGAGAAAAGCAAGAGTCTGTCATGGAGGAAGATGCTACTTGAGGCAGAGATGATACCACTCAGGGCAAAGAGAGAAAAGAGCATTGCCCTCTACTCCTTCTTCCCTCCTTCCAACTTCCTAGCAGTATTTTCCTTTGGTCACTCCTACCAGAAGGCCCATGGACAGGGGAACCTGGGAGGGTTAGTGTGCAGAGTCAGAACTCTGAGACTGAAAAGGAGGGAGGGAAAAAGGAGGAATGAATATGAAGAAAGAGGCAAATGCCTGGCACAAATGCACAGAAGGAAAATCATGGTGATTTCTGACCTCCATCAGACCGACATAGAAATATAGATTACAAATAACAGTAATTTCCCTTCGTGTTTTACAAAGCATTTTCAGAGGACAACATAGAATCATGGAAAGAAAAACAAGATTGGAAGAAAATCACCTTGGTGTGCCAACAATTCAAACATTAAGTAGATGTAAGCAAAGAAAACATGACACTATAATCTTTCTACTTCTTCCCTCAAAGAAAAAATCATTGTTCTGAAGTAGATGAAAAATTCTAGAAACTGTTGGTATATATACTAAATAAATGGGTATGGTTGCCCCCCAGTATCAGTTGGGGATAAGTTCCAGGATTCCAGTGGATACCAAAATCTGAAGATGTTCAAATTTCTAATGTAAACTGTATAATATTCACATATAATCTGCAGAATCCTCCTATATTCATTAAATAATTCTGGATTGCTTATAATCTCTGGTACAATATAAATGCTATGAAAATAATCCTAGCAATAATGAATACACTAATGATTAGAAAGAAGTCTGTACATGTTCATTACAGACACAAGCGTCATGGGCCTGACATGGTATACAAACTAGACGCAAAGAGAAGAAAACTCAAACTAGGAATTCTGGTGACAGACTGAGAGTCTGAAATGGCTGGAAGATATGGAAGCATGTGCCTAGTTGGCACTTCAATTCTGAAAGAATATTTCTAATTTGAAGTTGGTTGGAATTTAGGATACAAAGTCTGTGGATGTAAGAGTCAAGTATAAGTGGACATGGACCTTCTAGGAAACAACAAATGCTAGGCATGCTGCTTCAAAGCTTTTCTCTACTTCAAAATATATCTTTGCCACCTTTCCATATTGCATATAAACCATACGTAATCTTGCCTCATTATTTTAATAACTGCAAAGTATACTACTATATGCGTAGCTCATTATTTATTTAACCAATTCCCTGTTGGTTGTTTTGTGTAGTATTTCTAACTTTTTTCTGCTACAAATAAGATTGGAAGGAATATATTTGTGTAATTATCTGCAGGGCAAAGTTTTAAAAGTAGAATTACTGGGTCAGAGTGTAAGATTTTATAAATTTTAATATATATTACTAAAAACCACTCCAAAATTTGTTTCAATTTACATTTTCATCAAGTGTAGATGGAGAACTGTTTTTCATATGCCATTGATAACACAGTGGTATTTTATTGTATTTGACCTTTTGAATCACTGCCATAAAAAGTCATTTTATCATTCTTATTATTTTTATATTTTTATCAGTAATTTCAACTTCTAAGAGTATTTTGGAAAGTTTTATATTTCTGTGAACTGCTAACTCATGTCCTATATTTTTATTAGGTGATTAGAATCCACTTGCTAGTTGGTAAACCACAGTAAACTCTTTCATGTGGTTAGTTGTTACACTTTTTGTTGCTACATTTCTGAATTTTTTATTTATTTTGCTACATGGAAAGTTTCCACTTGCAAATTGTAGAACCTTGGAAAAGTTATTTTTAATCAATTTATTCTTCAAAAAACAGGGAATGATAATATGTTCTTTGCATGTTCATATTGAAGACCTCTGAGATGACTATAAAGTTTTATCTCCCCAGAACACTCATTGTTAAATGTCCCTTCATGTTTACAGCATTTCATTTAATATATGTAACAACTTTCTGAAATTAATAAGCTCATTTTACACATTAAAAAGCTGAGGCTCAGAAAATGTTTCTGAATTTATCAGTCAGATGATTATAAAGATTTAGAGATTTAATTCTGGATCTACATAGAAAAATAAATACAGTTGTCTAGTGATTGGGTGTTAAAGCCCAAGTGAGAGACTTTTTGCATTGCTGAAAAGAAGCCTCTTCCAGGATTATCTTAATAGGTAGGTGAAATGGAAGCAAAACAGGCTATCTATGGGCCTTCTTCAAATATGTGTGGAAATATCATGTTAACAAAGAGACAAACACAAATCGCTGTGGCCAAGAGGGTACTGGACAGGAAAGGAAGGGAGTGAGTATGATTTTTTTTAAATGCACTGCATAATATCTTCTATTTGGCTCCTGCATGCTACCTAAAACAACAACCTGGTTTTCCCACATACAAAAAGGCAGTTATTTACTGTGCACAAATCTCTTCAACCAAACTTTATGCATACATGCAACTCTAAAAAGGATATTTAAATACAAAGAAAAATATATTTTCCAAAACTATCATGCTGGAACATAAAATAATATTTTCATAACTTTTCACTCGATACTCTAGAAAAGATACTTATAACAATGAAGGAAAATGTTACCACGAAAGTTCAACATGTAATAAACATAAACATGTAAACAAAAATGCAACTGCTCAGTATACAGGGCCAGGCCAGTATTAGAAAGCTAAATGAAAGTTCAGGCATTTCCAATGTCCCAGGGATCACGGTTGCTCCAATAAAATGGAAATGTTTCCAGAAACATGTGCTTAAAGAGATTACTTCAAGGTTTATATAGATGCAAACCATTTTAGTTTTAGAGGCAAGAATGGGAGGCTAAACAAGTTGAGATTAATAGCATTTTCATCACTTCTGAAAACCCACACAGACACTAAACAGTTTTGCACTGTAATATTAAAAGGTGACCCTGTGGCTCTGCATTGCAGAGAGACGTGGTTGTTTGAGTATCTGTAAAGCAGGGTGATGTGTAACACAAGCTATTAAAAGGAGGTGCCACTAACAGCAAACGTGAGTGTAATTCTCAGAATACCTTTGGAGATAACAGTTGCAACAACTCCTCCAGAAAAGCACCAGCCAGGAAAAGCATGACGCACAATACGTTTTACAACTACAGCCAGAGATTTTAAAAATTCGTGTGGTTAGCAGTAAATTTTAAACAATAAAAGGTGCATGGTTTTTCAGTCAAAAAATATGTTAATATAGTCTAAAAATGCTAACACCAGCCTGAGCTTCCAAAGAGGAAAGATATTGGTAAGGTAGGGGGAGACGCTGTGTTTTAGCTTTGACTTGGATGACTGAGAGAAATTGTGAGAAACTTCTAAGATTTCATTGTTACGGATCCCAGAAATCTTCCTTTCTACATCATTATTACACCTCTGGGTGCCCAGAGACCTCCTTTGAAGGGATGGAGGAAGGTTGTCCACATAACAGAGGTCAAAACCTCAGGTTGTAGAGTGGAATCCCTGCTCTTGGATGGCAAACCATCAAGACCAGAGAGACGTCTTTCTCTGCTACCAAAGGAAACTATATTTAAATGGACATCTTGAAATACATGTTGAAAATCCTTTACCCAAAATGCATAGGACCAGAGATCAGATTTTGGAATATTTACCCAGACATGATGAGCTATCCTGGGGATGGGAGTCAAGTTTAAACATGAAAACTATTTATATTGCTTTCACAATTTACTAACATGACATGAAGGTAAATGTATAATTTTATACAATATTTTTAGTCTCACTATGTCTAGGCTATGACTTGTCACCTAAGGCTAAGTGTGAAATTTTGCACTTGTGTCTTTATGTTGGCATTCAACAGTTTCTGATTTTGGAACACTTCTGATTTTTGAACGAAAGACTCTATGCACCAGACTCCCTTGAGTGGAACTACCATTTTTGCAGTATTTTCTTGACTTCCACATGGTTTTCAGACACTACTAACCCTTTACAGTTGTCCCAGGAGAGATGAGCCAGTTCCTGGATGTTGGAGCATGCCCCACCTACCAGTCAGTCACTTGGTCTGATCCCCTAGTTCTGGCCCCACAGACCTCTGCTCAAAATATGGGCTTCTGTTGCCTTCCTTCCTCTGTTAGACACATCCTTGAGCATATGATCAGAATATCCAGGATTTTCAGCTATTCTTCAAGACCTATTCTTTATTCCTGGCCTTGGTACTGGATTTAAAGGGCAGAGTTTTATTTTTCTTTATTTCTCCAAAGTTTATTTTCTTAAGACAGGAGCTATGAGACATAGAATTTTTTGAAACACAATGGGAGGGGGTTAGAATGTCAAGGGGTACAGAAAAACAGAAAGACTGGAAATGCAATGGCTAACCATAAAAATATTTTCTGCCCTATCTATTTTATGAATTTGATACTACTTTTGTGATTAATATATAGAAAAAACTGCAAACTTCAGATCTTCTCAGTTTAGCTTTGAACTTTTAACAGCTTCTTCTTCAAAAGCCAGGATGTACTATCAGTAGCGCTGCAAACCTATAAACATCTTCATGTGAACTGTCAAAAAGACTTGGCTGGAGCTAGTTCTGGCACATGATTCTTCTTGCAATAAAGCAGTAAGAAGAGAGAGTTCCGTGGTCTGGATGCACTGTGATTTTGAAATGAAAAAAGAAGGATGCCTGTAATAGGCATTTTTACCACAGAGCAGTCACAATGCCCAGTTGGTTCTCTTGCCTTTGATAGTTCTTGACTGTATCTAACCCTCCTGCTGAGTTCCTGTCTCGGGTTCACAGATTAATATTAACTTAGGCTACAATGCGGCAGATTTCCCTTATTGAGAGGGAGCTATTTTGATCTATCTGTGCACTTTATCATTAAAGTTTCCCTGAAAGCCTATCTTGCAGCATTTCTATGGAAATCATGGTCCGTAGAATCCCTGGTATCCAGTGAGATATATATATTTTTAAAAATGTTACATAGATAAAAGGAATCTGTAGTCAAACTACTCAGGGATATTCTGCAAACTTTATCTCTTATCATAAAAGTTCAGAATTCAATTAACATATAAAAGGTTCAGGGAAAACCTACATAAAAGAAACCTGTCTAACTTTGATAAACCCCAGTATTTCTCAAATTTTGCAAACACGATCTCAGTTTTATTCATCTAGTGTCAGTGAATATCACATGCACCTCATTTTCCAAATGGCTGCTACATTCACCTGACCTAATTTACTGAGATATTTGATTCCACACCCGGCCCCAATAAAGATAGAACCTATTTCTGATTAGGACAGAAATCATAAAATATTCAGCAGCATGAAAATATATTTAATTGTGCAAGCCTCTCTACATAGTGAATTTGAACTTTAAAGTGTTTTTGAGCAACCCAGACTGCTAACGTTTGAATATCGTGGCAACTTTAAAAGTAGTACTCATATCACTTTTGTTGTATAAGCCATTGATTCTCTGTGAGGTAGAGGACCCAAATAAGAAGTACATTCCTGTATATAAGAAACAGGTGAACAGGAAGAAATGGCCTACATGGCTCTCTGTGTTCACAGCAAGATGGTGAAAGATGTAAAGATGGAAACCTAAGTGTGCTGTGAACCAATGGATAAATCAAGCAGGTAATCAGAAGCCAGAAAAACTCAGTTACCAGAAAGCAAATTAAAGCAATAGATCAAATTCTGGATATTGAAAATGTATAAGTACTGGAGCCTAAGCATAGTGGAGAAAAAGACAAGCACAAGAAACAAGGCTGCAGGAACACGGGTTGAAGAGCAGGCATGCACCCGAACAAGAAAGCTCTTGCAGGAAATGTCTGCTGCAGTAAACAACTTTGCAAAATACTGTTTTATTGGGGAGAGTTGATAACCACTGGCAAGTTTATTAGGAAGACTAAGGCATATAACCACTAAGTGATTCACCTGGGCAGAGAGGAAAGAAATGAAAAAGAAATGAAGACAAAGGCAATAATTACACAATACAGCAGGACTAATCCAAATGCTGACCTAAGTCTAGAAAAAGAGACTTGTTTATTTTTATGACAGAATCATTATTTGAATCACAACTTATAATCATAATTCCAATTTTTCCCTTTCTTATAAAATTCAATGGTTTATATGATAGAGATACCAATAATGAACAGGGCATGCATGCCCATCATATACTCATCCTTTATGAAAGATGACAAATGAAACATTAACATATTAACAAAGGCCAAATGCCAACAAATACAAATGCCAATAAACATGCATAGCTATAATTTGAGGTGACACCACTGTGCACAAGAAGTGAATATAAAATGTTAAGAATATATCATATATTTATAAATAAGGCATAGTTGATTTCAATAAGGTGAGTGACCACTTCTGTTTTTCATATGCTGTTTCTGTTATGGTGAAGTTTATTTTTAATTTAGTAAAGCCTTTGTTTTCAACGCACAGATCATTATTCACACAAATTAAGCAAGCAGTTACTTTTCTAGGGAGCTGGAAATGTGGGTAGTTACAATGACCTTGCAGTAGCCGGGGGAATATTTGAGTAGTATTTGGCAGGTATTGATAGTGAGGAACCTCCCAATCAATAACTCCATTGATAACTTGATCAAAAAGTTTACAATGTGCTAACCATATTACTGAAGAGCTTATGTTAGATATTTTATTACAATTTTAGTACTAGAAAATGATTTTTTTCCTAAAATAATATTTTACTTCTGTCAGATCACAGTGAAATTAAATAGAAAAAATATACATGTCTATTTAAATAAGGAAAATTAGAATAGAAAGGAACATAGAGTATGTAACAACCAAACTTATGTGTAGAAAGATGATCCATGTCAACATGACATCAGATTTTGTTAATATGACTACCTTGTGGAAAGAATCTCCTTGGCTATCATGAGAGGACTGAACAGGCTTTGAAGAGTGTGGTCAAATGCACTGATCCACACAGTAGCAACTTAGCAGGAGTGGGGATCAAAACCAACCTGAGGGAACTGCATGTGCTGACTGGCACAGAGTGTAACCTCAGTTCATGCCTGCTGTCCTTAAATCTGTCAGGGTGTGTCAGAAGACAGGCCATCCCGTGCACTCCAGACAGGAAGGATCTTTCTTCAGGAAGCATTGTTTTAAAACTGTTGGCAATGCTGAAGAAGGCAAGCTCAGGAAGCCATGACAACACCATCCTCAGCTACAGAAGACAACGGTTTTCAGATCTGGCTGGAAGGCACAGAGAGTGTGCATCTCCTCTACCCGCCTGTTTGAATGCAGTGCCTCTCTTCCACTTTTCAAATCTTACAGAAGTGCAACCACTGACAAATCATGAAAGAAAAGGACTCCAGGGAAGACAGCACTTGATCTAGAAAAACGCAAAGGTGAAACGGAGCTGACAGCAATTCAGTAGGATTATATAAATGAAGATCTTATGAAGAAAAAAACAATTTGCATGTTTACACCACGGAAGACACAGAATGACAAATTATTAGAAAACCACTGGATTCTTGTGAAACCAGGTTAAAATTCTTAACTGATTTCTGTTTGAAGATGATTCAGTCAAATACTATCACAAGAAGAGCCAGCAACTGCAAAATTTCAGGAGCTATGCTACTAGGAATCGTGCCTTGTTGGTGTGTCCTCAGGTCACTTAGAGCCACTCTACTGATCCCAACTAGGCTTAGCTCCAGCTCAGGGTTTAGATTCAATTCTGCTCCACATGGCCATCATTTTTAAGAGCTATGTGGGATCAGTATTAATTCACTGCTCCTGGGGAGCAGGACATGTGCAGTAAAACCAAGCACATGTCCTGCTCCCCAGGAGCAGTGAATATGTTAGGTTACATGCCACAGGAGAATTAAGATTGCAGATGAAATTAAAGTGGCTGACTTAGTAACTTCTAGATGATATTTCTTTGCTATCTTGGATTATCTGAACAGGCCCATTTAAACCACATGGTTCTTAGAAATAAAAGACAGAAGGGAAGGCAGAGAAAGAACCAAGAATAAATCAAGATCAGCAACAGTTTGAGAACTCAGCCAGGTGTGACTATTTTGGAGATAAACAGGGGGTCACAAGCCAAGGAATATGGGCATCTGTCTTGGTTACTTTTTACTCATTGCTGAGACAGAATACCTGATACCCAAAATTAGGGAAGGAAAGGTTTATTTCTTACTGTTCTTGGAGGTTTCAGTCCATATTAAGCTGGCTGCAAGGCAGGGCAGTGTGGCAGGGCAGCCGTTCATGGTGGCTGCCAAACAGCAAGGCATGAACCAGAGAGAGAGAGAGAACACGCCTTTCTCTTGCCCTTACACTGCATGTCTGCTCTACCTCCGGGTGGGTGCAGCACTCACATCACCAATCCCATCACTAGACAACAAACACGTCACAAAGGCCAGACTCAGCCACATCCCTGTCATGATTACATGAGAGTTGGTGGGGCCACAGGACTATAACAATAACAGCATCCTCTAGAAACAGAAAAGAGCAAAAAATAAGAATGGATTCTATTTCCAGCCTCCACAGGAACACAACCCTACTGTCAGCTTGGCTTCAGCCCAGCATAACTCATTTGGAGTTCTGACCTGCAGAGCAAAGAAGAAATTGACGTTACAGAGTTACAAAGTTTGTGATGGTTTCTAATGACAAGTTCAGATGAATAGAAAAACACACTACCCAATATATCCTCCTTCTGATGGCAGAAGTGCAAGAAGGGGCAGAAACTCTCCATGGTCTTAAAGCCCAAGCCTAGAACTGACATGAGTCATATCTGCTCAGCTCACTAGCAAAGAAGAGAAGAAATACACATTACTTTTCACAGAAGATATCAAAATCATATGGCTAATGATGTGGATACAGGGACAGGTGAAGTCTTGAGCACAGTAATGCCACACACCTCAACAGACATTTTTTTGCAGTCACTTGAACTCATGAAGAACTCTCATGGGAGATATTAACTGCTGAATATGCCACATCTTAAATTAGAATTCAGCCATTCCATGTTGAATACATCATATAAGCAAATCAGGAAGGCTGGTCGCTTTTACATGTTATGAGGGAAGAGTAGGAATGACTAGCTTGGGAGCCTCTACACTGGTAGAGCCACTCCAGAGAGCAAGTTGTGGCCTTTACTGAAGTTATCATAAACCCTATCGCCCAGTGGGGCCTACCTTTCTGTTCCTGGGGGAAACTCCTGCAAAAGTGTGTGACAAACAGACCCAGGTGAGAAGATGAATACATCAAAGAGTTTATACTGGTGGTAGAATGAAATACAAAATGTAACACAAGCATGTTATGGCACATATTGTATCTTATGCAGTAGTCAAAAGCCATGAGTTAAATTTACATATAGACACATGGATAGATTACTGAACTGTGTATCAGGAGGAAAGAGCAGAACAAGAATGCGAGATCTCATAAAACAACACCATCAATGCAAAATTAAATGTTTACAAAGTGCTATGAGTTTTCAAGCATCAGTAATTATCTAAAGAAACATGCACAAGATGAATTGGAAGATGTGTTAAATAGACTAATGGGTGGAGTGGTACCTTTGGTAGGTTAGTGGTTAAGAAATGGGATTAAGGAAGTTAGATAAAGGGGAAATTTATGAGATTTTTAAAAAGAGAGGACTCTGAAGCATGCTGAGAATGATCCTAATCTATAAACTAAGAATTACTAATTAAAATGAATTAAACATACCTAAACCTTATAAGAAAGAAATGACAGAAGAAAGAAGGAATAGAGAAAGGAAAAAACCTGTGAAAGACTAGAGATTCCTGGAAGGAGCTGAAGGAGGCACTTGGCAGTCAGGTAAAAGCTTCGTAAAGCAGTTGAGTTTCTACATCACAGTCTTTTTTTTCTATTAAGTTTTATATTTCCTGGGAAAGACGAATGCTTTCAAGCCTCCCTTAATAGTCTGCCATATATACACATATGGCAGAGAGACGCAGTGACGTTTTTGTGTAGTTATTTCATTGCTATTCTCGGTAAGGAAGGTTTCTGAGAGCCATTTGATCTCAAGGGTTAATTTTTAAAGTTATATTTCAAGCGCTCCCTTTTAAACGTGTGTCTTCCTTATGAATGAATATTGCAGAATGAGGCAGCTGATGGGATCTGTTACCTTGGGTATGTCCTCAATCGCAGAGCATTTCCTCTGCAGGATGGAAATTGCTCCCATCTCTCCAAGTTAGGCAATGCACAGAAGGCTGGACTGGCCTATTAAAATACTAGGGGAAATCCCTAACCTACATTAAAGTAGTTTCCCAGGTGGCAGCAACTGTGACATCACTGCGTCAACTGCAGAAATGAGCTGAGCTTCCCGCTGCTTTGCTGCTGCCTTCCAGGCTCAGCTGACCTCAGTCTCTAGGGCACACTTAAATCTCTCTGCCCTGAGCTAGCACTCATTTCTTTTTGCATTCTAGTTTCACATGCATGATTGAACGTTCTTGCCAGACACAGAGGTTTTGTGGAAATTGAGGACCATGTTGGTCACTTGTATTAATACGGGAGAAACAATGGTGCTTCTCTCTCTCTCCTCCCTCCTTCCCCCCTCCCTCTCCCTCTCCTTCTCTCTCCTCCCACGTCATCAACTCCCCACTGCAGCTGGAACCCTTGATTATGGGCTGCCTCCCTCATTCTCGGCACTGCTAGTCCTTCCATAGGTCTCCATCAGCCTCTCTCTTCAACTTGTCCAGAACTAAAATTCATAAGCCACATTATATAAATGAATTGTATGGGAAGAAGAATACAATGAGAAACCAAAGCAGAGGTTCCTTCCTCCTAGAATGATTTGGCCTGAATTAGCAATTCCTTTGACATGTAGGTAGGTGCTGGCTTAGCATCAAGGTGAAGGGTGGATAATTCTGACTGCTTGATTGGCCTGACACACCTCCCTTTACCATTCAGTTCAGCAGCTTTCGGAGAAAATACAAGTTCATTTCCATGAAGGGACAGAGTTTGCTGTCTGTATTTCATTTTAAAAGAAAAGATGATTGCTTAGAAGACATATCTGTGCTGATAACATGATTTTATGCCTTATTAGAGAAGATTTTTTTTAAAAAAAGAGCATCTCCACACATCAGTAAATAAGCAAACAAACAAACAAAACTACCCATGTATTTTTTCCATGTCAATCCAGTTCAAAAGCCATTCAGGAGTTCACAGTAAATAATCCACTCACCAAGATTTTTGTAAACAATGTGCAGCAAATGGAAGAAAGATTTGTAATACCCAGTAGACAGCATCTTAAGTCAAAAGTCTCATCTAACACTCATTTTCAAACTCTCCAACTGCAATCCTCTGTCTGCCAGGAAAACTTTCCGAATACCCGGAGTCCACCTGGGTCAGAAGACAATGAGATTTTTCTGTCACACTGAGATTGATCAGACTACCAGATAAGAAATGGAGAGTTGAGCTTTGTACTTATTTCATGAAAAATTCTTATTTGAATATACACAAAGTTAACAGAAGACTTCATGGATATTTACTACTTCAAATGATTGTCCAAGACTTTTTCCAGAATTAAGAAAAAAAAGCAGTACAAACTAGCCTTAGATTACAAATAACAAGATATTTTTTTAAAATGTAGACATAAAAAAGCCCTAGGTTGCTG
Source organism: Dasyprocta punctata (assembly GCA_004363535.1). Classification (NCBI taxonomy): domain Eukaryota; kingdom Metazoa; phylum Chordata; class Mammalia; order Rodentia; family Dasyproctidae; genus Dasyprocta; species Dasyprocta punctata. The sequence continues at coordinate 16,759 of RJWM01019299.1, forward strand.
AGAACCCTTAATTATGACAAGCTTACAATGTGGCATCTGTGAGCAGCAATAGGGTTCTCATAGGTTAAAAGGTTAAACTGTAAGCAGCTGAAGAGGCTGACTCTGTGTGCTTAGCTCAGAGTGGAGAATTTATTACACAGTCATGATCTCATTTAGTATGCATGGTAAATAGCCTCATTAAGAATATAATGTGAAAGAGATTCATGACTTCTGCAGCAGGGTCAGAGAGGTCACCTAAGGAAGAAGGGGTGCGTAGCCAATGGGAATAGTCCTCTGACTCACCAGCACTGTACCCTCGTCCAGTTCAGTGCCTATAAACTTAGTCATTTTAACAATGGCATCAGTCATGGAAGGAGAAAAAGCCCTATTACAAGGTTAAGACCCAAAATGCCTCCAGAGGGTTTTCTCCAGAGCTTGTGTGAGTGAAATGTTGTAATAGCAACCTTTTGAGGAAGTCTGAAAGGCAAGAGTTGGGAAGCACAGCAAAGATAACATTCTTATCCATGAACAGCTGCATTTCTCTAACCCTGAGCTGGCTCTCAGCTCAGTTGAGAAGCAAATTGTGTGTGTGTGTGTGTGTGTGTGTGTCTGTGTGTGCATGAAATCTCTTCTTTTGTTCATTCCCTGACATTCTATGCTGAATGCCAAGCTACTATAAACTTCCAGCACAGGTATTTTTATGAAACAACACTCGATGGTCTGAAGTCCCTTTTGAGTCTCATCTTGACCTCTCCATGCTTCCAAAGGTTGCATGCTGTTTAGAGGGAGGTAATGCCTGGCCCTTTCTGGCCCTCTTCTACTCCTTCCACTGAAATATACCTGAGCCTCCTCTTCCCACAGTGTGAGCAATCTTTCCTGGACAAGGTGGCACTGAATAGCTAGAAATACTGACTTCTGAAGCTGGGCTAAAGGAAGAATTCCAAGGGACAATGACACACACAGCCACCAGTCCCTCCTCTTGTGTTGGGCAAGCAACTACCTTTCTAAAGCATGGGAAGACACAATATTAAGAGTCCTAAGATAGCAGGCAGTAATGATAGCAATGCCCTCCTTAGAGTCACACATTACAATAATGGCCAGATTTACTTCCAAAAGATACATGTGAAGATTTAGGGTATAAATCTCTAAGGTACCAATATCTTAATATTAGTATCAACAATATTATCAACTTTAGTACATAATCATGTAATATTGATATTTGAAGATGGTGGGAAATTTTTCAAGGTCTAGTTAATTTTACTTAGCTGTATCTGTGACTCTTACTGAAAAACTCTGTTTCCTAATTTTAGAAAGAGGAGAAGTAAAATGATCTCACATTTACATATCATAACTGCTGCAATAGGGTAAGAATGCACTTAGGAATCTCATAGACTGCAGAGTTGCTGCTTTGTGCATAGATAGAGAATCATAAAAATATCACTGCTGAGTAAAAATGAGTGAGATTCTAGTTACAGCTCCTTTGTGGAAACTTGTCATTATTATTTCTTGGTCTTGAATTTTAAAGGCAAGCAAACCACCAGGTCTTAAGGTAATTTCATTTGGCCACTTTTGAAGCATTTATTTATTCCTACTATGATATTAGGATCTTGTATTCCTGGAAAATAAAGAGCAAATATTTACTATACCCAGAAATTAAAATGAGGCAATTAGATCTTTACAGGATAGCCATTGGTTATTTCAGAATACGAGGACGCCACCGGTAAAGAAAACCATTGTCTGATTTCCAATAAAACTAGTAACTAGAAGATATTCTCTACCTTATTCTATTGGGAATAAAAAAGATCAGAGGTGGCAGAGAAAAATATGATAATAATAAAACAAAAAATTACTTTCTGAATGTGCTACATAACATCTTAATTTTAGTGATGAAATCATAATGGCTAGTATATATTTTTTTTTCTTTCACAGCAAACTCAACAGTCAAAAATAAGACAGAAAGAAATAACTGCTATGCCAATATCCTTTATGACTCAGTGTCAGGACCATGGCCAGGTAGAAATAGTGGCAAGCTCTAGTATTCTATTAGAAAGGACACATTTTGAAGCATCCCACACACTGCCTAGTCTAGCATCTTCCCCATCTCTGCGCTGGCATTCACAGAACTTGTTCATTCAGTGTCCACTCAAGGATGAAAATATACAGAAATTCATGGCAGGAAATGAAATAGAACAGGAAGACAGACATTAATTGCTAAAAAGTACATTTTGGACAAATAAAAGTGCCACAGATAATACTAGAAAGTTTAAGACTTCTGGCAGCAAAAAATGTTAGAGATTATGAAGGTTTATGTGCTTGATTACTTCAAATCATCATGAAACCAATCTAGAAAAGAAGTTGGGTTAGTCAGCTTTCCACGATAGTCACAAAATACTTGAGCAAATCAATTTAAACCGAAGAAAAGATCATTTTGACTCATATATTCAGAAGTTTCAACCCATGGTCTTTTGGCTCTGTTATTTTGGGGCCTGCAGTGAATCAGCATGTCATGGTAGAAATCACATGGTGGAGCAAATCTTCCAGGAAAAAGAAAGAGAAGAAGAGAGACCCCACAATGACCTTTCTCCCAGCAACCCCACTTATCCTAAAGAGTCCGTCATCTCCCAACAACACCATAGTCTGGAAACCAATCCTTCAACACTATCCATGATCCAAACCATCACAGTCAATGCACAGTCAATGCACCTTCACACAGAGCTGTACTACAGGCAATCCACGCAGGCATTCATAGAAAGTATTGCTGAGCACGACTTCTGTTCTCACTTGAGCTCCATCTCTGACACAAATCTAAATCTTTTCTGATTACTTCCTCACTTTCAATCAGGGTTAACATTCTAGTTAGGAAACAAGGGCTTTAGGATCATTGGGTTTCATATAACTAGTAGATATCTTCCTCTCCTTTATGATGTTTTGCTAAATTTTCATCATTTCTAAAATCCAGACTATGAACATTATAGTATCTTCCAGCTGTTTTAAAGGGATCTCAACTCTTGCAAGAAGAAGGAAAACAAGACGTTGCCAATAAACTGCACTAATTTGGGTAAAATGCAAACCCAAATTCCTTCTTCTGTAAAATGGAGATAGTGATATTTTATATAGCTATATAAAAGGAATTAAATGAAGCAGAGCACATTCAGTTCACTGCTGGCTATAAAATGAAATCTAAATGAAGTAGATATTATTCTTATTGAAGTAAAATAGACTAAGAAATAATAATCCACTATTATTTAAAACTTTGTTGAAGTGTAAATACATGTCCTTAGATGTGTGTTTAACAATATAACAGAATGAAAATAAATAAACTAAGCTTTAAACTGAAGAATTTAGAAAAATATACTAACCATAAAATGTCAGCATCTATATATCGATAGAAGCTAGTTCACAAGGAAGTAGAAAATGTAAAAATGGATGTTTTTGTGCTAATACTTTGAAACCACTTGTTAAGTGGAGAAAAAGGTTTCAAGTCTCATCAATCAAACCCAGACAATTCAAGTTCACATTAGCATATAAAAGGTCATACCAACATGAATTCTGAAGAGAACTGAATAACGTTTAGTATTAAGATACAGAATATCATTAATGCAGATAATATGCTAGGAGAAAAACTGTAATACTATAACTGGCACCACAAACAGATGACTTGTCTAATGCAATGAACTTCCCAAACTCTGGCAGCTCTGTCAATTTCTATCATTGCTCCTCTGGTCTGGGTTTGGCAAACCATTTCCGTAAAGGGTTCAGGCCTGGAGAGGCTTGCCATCTCTTTTTGAAATTTTCAATTTTATCATTAAAACAGGAAAGCAGCCAGAGACCCTAGAAATGAATGAGAGATGGAAGTCTTCCTGAAAAGTTCATTTACAAAAAAATTGTGTGTGTGTGTGTGTGTGTGTGTGTGCGCACGCGCGCATAGAGGGTAGCTTTGGCTTGCAGGCTAGAATTTGCAGGCTTTGGAACTAGTCCTGATTACTAGTATCTTTTCCCCACATTATCTCCAAGTAGTTTGCTTTCCTTTACTCTGCAAACAGCAATCTCACCTAATCAACCCTTTACACTGCAAAAGAGAAACTACAGTTAATAACAATACCCTGTTGCATCCATAACATCTTTCAATATCTTTACTCTTAAAATAAAGGTACAAAAATCATTAGAAAATTCAGGCTCCACTTGCTTCACATACTGGGTGCCTCTCAGTTTCTCTTTTTTCCAATTTCCTTCCACCACAGGACTTTTGTATACACGTCTTTCTTACCCTACATGATCGCACTCCTTCTCTTTCTTAATTGACTCCATGTAAGTGACTAAGGTCCTGTATCCTGTCCCTAGCAAATTATTATCCGACTTACACACCAATTACAAAAACCTTGAGTTCTCCTAGCACAGTGTCATTTGAGCTGCAATTTCATACATATTTATAATAGTTGGCCATTATGGGTCTCCCGACTGGATCGTATACCCCAGGATGGCAGAACATAATTTTGTTCTGTTTACCATTTTGTCGTCAGTGCTTGGCATCCTGTCTCATACACAACAGGGGCTCAAAAATTACTTGCTGAATAAGCAAACAAACTAAAGAATACATAAACTAGTAAATGAACCATTGAACAAATTCAAATAAAATCAAATTAATACTGCTATAAAGATTTCAGGTCAATTATGAAATGATTTGCTTCAACTTCTTCAGTCCTCAAGACTTACTGAGACTTCCAGAGCACAAGAAAATTGGAAAAGACACCCAATTTATTTTATAAGACTCACGTTGATTGATATTACAACATGAAAAAGGAAAAGGAATTGTCTACTCACAGTATGCTTTCTTGACCTACTTCATACAATCATAAATACACTTTTACGGAGGCTGAGGTAGGCGGAGCGTTGTGAGTTCGAGGCCGTCTTGGGCTACAGCGCGAGCGCAAGGCCTGCCTGAGCTACATAGTGCGACCCTGCCTCAAAAAAACCAGAGCCAAGAGTTTGGCTCAGCAGCTTAAGCGCCTGTCTGGCAGGTGCGAGTCTGTGAGTTTGATCCCCGGTGCCGCTAAAAAAATAAAAATAAATATGCTTTTACATCCCCAAACGTGTTGTTCCTCAGAAGACTGAACCCTGCTATCTGCAGGCAACTTCACTTGGGGGAATAAGAGGGCCTGGGAATGGAGAACAAAAGGAAGCGAATGGCTTATGAGAGTAGGGGTTCAGCGATATCAGCCATAGATAGCACACTTTAGTGCTTCTAATTAAGCAAACTTCATGTCATGGTATTACTACTTTTTGCATTTAAAGCAATGATGAGTTTACAACATTATGATGAAATTTTATCTCTCCAATTCCTTTGAAAAGTAGAACACAGTAGGCCAAGGATATCCAAATAAAACAACAAAACAAAAGAGCCCTGCATTCTGTGTTGGACTATATAAGAATTTATTTTAAGATGAGAGTTATTTAGCAGAGCTGCACCAAAATGTGTTTTAATTCTCATCTCTTTAATGGCAAGTGATTTTAAACATTTTTTCATGCATTCATTGTACACCTTTACTTTTTTCTATCTATTCATTTCAGTGGCTCAATTTTGATTGAATCTTTGGTTTTGGAGGGTCTAATCTTTTGAGTACTTATATATTCTAAATTGGATTCTGCATGTATTTTAGAATAAGCTTGCTGATATCTATGAAATTATCCTCAGAGATTTTGATTTGATTAAGTTTATTCTATAGATTAATAGAGAAGAATTAGAGTCTCAATGCTATTGAATCTTCCATTGTATGAACACTATATGTACCTCACACAATGTAGTTAAGAATTCCATTATCAAAGAAAAAGAGCAATAAGAAAAGGAAACCTTTTCTCGGACATTTGTAGCTCTACAATTATTTAAAGCTGATTTACTAAACTAACTTCTGTCACATGCCACTTGAAAATTAGTAAGAATACTGTGAGTAAATCTTCAGCATGCATATATTTTGTGCAAATAAAGCTAAAATCCTAAAATGCCTATAAAAACTCCTTGAAATATTTAGTAAGCTTACCATAGTCACAGCATGCAAGTATATCCATACAGCACTCAATTGCATTTCTGCATACTAGTAATTAACAATTGAAAATCTAAATTGCACAGACAGTGCAATATACAATAACATTGAAAATTGAAAGGCTTTTTTGTACAAAATACATACAGAATCTTATTCTCAAAATTAAAACCTATGATGAAGAAAGAGACCAACACATAATCATTTGTACATTTATTAAATCTTTATTAAATTGAGAGACACTACAGTCCAATGACATCGACGACTTTATGTGTGAACATGATTTAAAATTAAATCCTTTGACTGATGGTAGGCAGAGGAAAAGAAAAGATGTGTAGAAATAATGAAACACATCAATGAGAAAAAAAAGGCACTTATTCAAAAATCTTATAGTGGGAAGACAAGCAATATCATTTATACTTAGCTGAGATGGGAAGACTGGGAGGCAAGTGAGGAGCTTGTGCAGCAAACAAAGGAGAAGCTGGAGGTGCACTAAACACCTCCAAGGTGTCTTATGTGATTAATTTGGAAAGCATGTTTGGCTCTCTTTTATTAATTCTGAATTGGAAGCAGGAGCAAAGAAGTGCAAGCTGATAGTCAGTGCCCACATCCTGACTGTTTGGGGACAGTTCCTGGAGAGATTGTGATTTGACTTCAAAGCTTCGGCACTAGAGTTCTATGATCAAGTATGCTCTGTCCATCAAGCATTTTTATATTCAGCCTTGCAGATGGCATCCTGAAAGAAGACGCTACAGGCACTTACGGACATATAAATAGTCTTTAGCCAGCTAAAGAAGCAGAGTATAAGGTTCAGCATATACCAAAATAGACAATCCTATCTCATGTTTGGAGGAATTAAAAATAATTTTAGGTACTCTGCAAGATGGTGCGATGATGAATTTACACAGCAGAAACATTATATATATTTAATCAATTCTGTATTTTCTTAGTATATGTCTCCCATCTTTTTATCTCCCTTAGTTTGAGATTAAGATTATTACCAGTGACTTTCACATCCTGTTTTTATTCTCTTTCCCTTCCTCCACTTGGTGATACTCTTAATTCTAACAATACCATCAATCACTTGAATTCATAAAAATACATGTTCCTTTTTCACTATAGCAGTTATTTAGTCTACACAAAGCTAGCTCAACTGTCAAATTTTAAAAGAACCATCAAATGTTCATTAGGTTCTCTGCAGCTTTACTTTTTAGAATTAGATGGACAATAATCAGTTCTATTGTATGTTACCAAAGGCAGAATTTGATTCTAAATTATGTGTCATTCTCTACAGTGAAGGAAAGTTATGAGAACTGCTGGTTAGGAGAATTATCTGTGGTGAAAGGGTAGAATGTTCATCATTTGGGGAATTAACCATTGCCAGTACTTCTATGTTACAGCTTTTGAGATATTTCCACTTTTGTTTCATTCCATGGTGAGCCATTTTCCTTTGAATCCTTTTGTCTGAAACTTCATTGCAGATTCTAGGATGTATTTAAAGGTTGAGGCTGTACCTCCCTTTGGCAGCACATATACTAAAGTACCAGGTAAAAGAACAATAAAGCAACATTCATCCTAAGGGAAGAGAAAACTTCCCTACAATTGCATGAAATTTAAAAGATACCTGTGTGTGACATCTTTTCTTATTTACACCACTTTCTATATTTTTACACCATTATTTTTAAGTTTATGTTGTACCAAATCAGCTCCAGGTCTTAAGTAATGTGAGGTATAGTATCCCAACCATTTGTGTTTCAGAAAAGAACTCTCACTGTTGTTTGGCAAATTACAAATTTTGCTCTGGTTTTCCCCCAAAAAGCAATTGGGAAATTGGTTTAGAAGTGAGTCATCTTTTAAACTTCTCTATGAAGTTTAAAGTACCCATGAAGGTTAAAATAACGACTCTGAGAAACTTACTTTAGCCCAAGACAACTGATTTGAACTGCAGGACGTGCAGTACCTACACTGAAATTATTTGCTTTTATTTCTGTTGCACAAATATATTCTAAAGGGCAAGAATGTTCAATGTTTTGTATTTATAGTTATGCCCAAAATTCAGTTCAGAGTACAGAGTAGAAAATGGATAAATATATGGGAAACAAATAAATATTGAAACTTCTCACACCTCCATCAGACTCTCATATCCAGTTCTTTCCTTCCTTTAGTAATCATTATTCATGTCTTATTAAATTCACACTTTTTCCCCTGCAGATTCTTCTGTCACTTTATTTCACTGTGTTGTACCTGAGCTATAACAATAGCCTTCTGCCCAGTCTCCTTTTGCTTGTTCTCTGCATTGCCCCAATTGTCTTTAATGGAAATCTGACCATTTTATCTTTTGTTTTAAAAATGTTTCAAATTTTTCTCTTGGCAGAATCATGATCTCAAATTGGTTTTTTTCATTAGAACTCTAGGATTTCAGAGTAGAGATCACACTGATATCTTATCCAGATATAGTCTCTGGACATGTCTATACTTGCCTATTTTTAAAACTGACACAGGAACTCAAAGAGTGTATCTTAGTAGAGCACTTATTCAGCATGAGTAAGGCCATGAGTTTGAGCTCTGGTGCCACAGAAAGAGACAGGAAGGGAGGAAGGAAGGACAGAAGGAAGGAAGGACAGAAGGAAGGAAGGAAGGAAGGAAGAAAGAAAGAAAGAAAGAAAGAAAGAAAGAAAGAAAGAAAGAAAGAAAGATTGATTCTGAATTTGGAGAAGGCAATGTGAATCCTAGGATAGAGTGTGGTAATGAAACGCCTGGAGTTTGCTTTTGTCACCTTCAGCTTTGAATTCATCCATAACTAATTGAAGCACTCCACCCTCTGGATCCAGTCACCTTCCGGAAGCCTGTTTTTAGTACATGTGTCTTTGGGGGGCACTTTAAATCTAAATCAAAAGCATAACAACTTGTAACCAGAGTAGAGAGAAATGTGTAAATACAATAGCAAGAACTGAAACAACCTAAATTCTTAAATGAGCAAATGATTTAAGCATTCATCTCACCAAAGAAGAAAGATTCATGGAGAGTGAATAAACAAGTATAGAAAAGCCTCAAACAAAACGTGATCACACACACACCTGTAATCCCAACACTCGGGAGGCTGAGGCAGGAGAACTGCCATGAGTTTGAGATCAGTCTGGGCTACATAAATGAGCTCAAATCCAGCCTGCACTACCTAGATAGATCCGATCTAAGAAAGAAAGAAAGAAAGAAAGAAAGAAAGAAAGAAAGAAAGAAAGAAAGAAAGAAAGCAAGCAAGCTAGCTCTCATATGATTTATGCTGGGGAACTTCAAATTAAAACTACAGCTATACATCTATTAGAATAGCCAAAATGGCTATCAACTGCTTGCCAGAGTGTTGAACAGCTGGTAATGTCACACATTGTTATTAGGAATGTAAACTGGTATAATTTTGGAAAAACAATTTGCTTACTTCTTACAAAGTAAAATATACAATTGTCATGTGACCTAGCACTCCACCCCTTTACTCAAGAGAAATGAAAACTAATAAAGACTGGTATGTGAATGTTTCAATAGCTTTATTCATAATTGTAAAAAAATGGAAACAATCTAAACACCTCTTACTTGGTGAAAAAGCTTTAAAAATGGGTCAGTGGAATACTATTTAGGAATTAAAAAGTCACCAACCTTCAACACTGTGTGTGACTCCAAATGTATGGTGCTAAATGAAGGAAACCAGATTCAAAGAGCTGTAAGTACATTATCCATTGGCTTGACATTCTGAATAAAGCAAAACTACAGGAAGGGGAAACAGATCAGTGGTCATCAGTCAGCAGCTTTAAAGAGACTGACTGCAAAGAAATACAACATGTTTGGAATTGATGAAAATACCTGGGTCTTGATTGTGATGGTGGTTGCATGACTGAATGCATCTGTTAATTTCATAAAACTGTATAAAATGAATTTTAAACTTAAACATTCATTGCAATTTTATTTTTCTTAAATTACAATTAAGAATGTTAAAAATAAACTGTGTCACAACACTGTGTTTTGGTCTTTGCTCACTTAAACAATTTGCTTTTAGGTGCCCAGTTTAAGAGTGAATGTGAAAAGATTCATGTAACAGTGTTTGGGATGTCGAGAATGGTTCCAATTCTATGCTTCTCAAAGGTTGTGTTCTTAATAATCAACTGTGGGCAAAAAAGAGAGTCTCTATGAGAGGTACAATTCTCTGTTACTTACAGTGATCAGATAATTCACCTGGAACAAGTAGTCTGAAAATTCTGGAGAGAAGGGACTTGATCCTGAAATTTCTTCAAACTCTGAGATTACAAAAAGTTCTATTAAACTTGAATCTGTGGTCTGTACATAAAGACAACTGTGAATGGCTTATACATGTAAAGCATTCTGGATTAAAAAAAACAATCAGAAATTCACTTAGGAACAGAGGGTGGTGGAATGTGCCTGAAACATTGAAAACTGAGCTTATTTAAGTTTTTGAAATGTTTTTCATATGCAAAAATTTATAGAAATTCTATTGAAATTTGATATTAAATTACAGAATTTTCTGATATTTAAAAACCTATTTTATGTACTGTTATATGAATAGTTCCATTACTTTTGTTGCTATTTTACATGCATGTTATTGAAATTAGCTTTAATTTATTGCAAATATATCCAGATAGTTTTACATTTCTGTATAGAAAAAAGAAACACCCCATTTTAAAGGAAAACATTAAGCTTTACTTAATTATATAATTTTAAATTGTCAGCTGTCCACCTGTGTTGCATTCCTGTATCTTCACTTAAAGATATGTAAAAATCAACAGATAAGCAAAATGTGTATTTTTGTGCTTTTTTTTTTTTTACTGTTTTTCAGCTTTACTGGAGTATAACTGATGTACAAAACTTTCACAAATTTAATATATGCATATTGATGTGTTGGATCATATGCATTCACACATTGATGCAGTCACCACAACTAAGCACTAAATTTGTCCATCACAATTTCCTTGTGTTATTTTGTGCTTTCTTTTGTTCAGTTTGCTTTGGTTCAGTTTATTTTGGTGAGAACACTTAAAGTTAGAACTCTCCTCTTAACACAAAATGCACAGCATCATAGTATAATTATATGTAGTGTATTATATAGCAGATCTCTGAAACTTCCTCATCTTGAATAAGAGAAACTTTGTTCCATTGAAAAACAGCTCCTATTTCCTCCTCTCCCCAGCTCTAGGCAACTACTATTCTATTCTGTTTCTATAAACACATCAAGAATTATTGGTGTTTTAGGGCATGGAATTAATATAATTCAAATATTAAAATATTTTAACAGAAACAAGCAGAAAAATCCATAATTCTGAGGATCTTCTTTTCATGTATTTAAATTACATCTCCAAATTCTGCTGGCTGAATAGCTAGCTGGGTGGCAAAGGTAAATGGGGAGAAGTTACTCAAACCATTCTTTAAATAACAAGTCTTAGGTTTGGAATTCAGGATGACATGATTTTTACATTTGTGAACAAGTGCAAATACACTCAGAGTTACTCATTGCTACTTTGCAATTGCCTATCAGTAACTTATGGGCTCATATAAATATATACATCATATGAGCAATTGTGATGCTTTTCTTTAGGTAACCACAACTTTGAATATGAATCAAGCATCTGTCTTAAATAGATAAATGGTTTTCTTAATTGTAACCTGAGTGATTCAAGCAATGTAGCTTCTTAAAATATTTTATTTTCTTTTCATGTTAGGCAAGAGTTGAAGTTCTTGCCAACAAAATAGCCCTCCAAAGTGAAAGTAGTAGCTATAATTAAATCCAATTTTTACATTTATTCCAATGTTTCCTTTCTATAAGAATTGAATTTAATGATTAATTCTTAATTTTTGGAGTTGCTTGTAAAAGATAATTGCAAATTTTTGAAGTGTTTGACTTTGTTGAAACTGACCCAAAAATGTCATAAGTAATAAGATAACCCAATAAGTGTGCATCATGAGTGATAGCTCATTTGTGCAAAAAAATTCTGCATCATGCAAGATGACAATACACTACCAACATACACTAACTTGAGCCTTTAACAAGTGTAACAAAATTCTGAAAGGAATCTAAACCATGGGTTTAACAGACAGTTGGAGTTATGGGAGCTTCAGTATCATTCAGAGAGTATGATCTACCCTCCCTCTAATTGCCCTAATTAGCTCAGAGACGGGTTGTGATTAGTGCAAAATGTAAATACATTGTGATGGATTGAATACCATCCCCTAAAAATTCAAAGGCCCACCTGGACCTTGAACTGTGAACTTGTTTGAAAATAAGGTTTTACTAGATGTGATTAAGGTATGAATCAAGAGGAGACCACACTGGATTATGACGGAGCTTAAATCTAAAGAAAGTACACTTGTGGGCTACTGAGAAGGACATGCATAATAAGATAGTCTTGTGAAGTCAGATACAGGAAGGGAAGGCAGTTGTGCTGCCACAAGAAAAAGGAACACATGGATCCACCAGAAGCCAGAAGAAGTAAAGAACATATTCGTCCCAGGAGCCAGTTGACACTTTTATCTCAGACATCTATCCTCTAGAGCTGCAGAGAGTAAATTCTGTTGTTTTAAGACACGACATGTGTGGCAAATCATTATGGTGATCTTGGGAAATGATTACAATCATGAAAGAAAAAAAATGAAAAAGAAGAGGCATTCATTTTAATCATATGCAGATATCTTTACTTTTTAATTTAATAATTTTGTATGTATCTTTTTGTAGTGAATATTCAGAGATCAAACTTTATAAGCAGTTCATTGTATTGTCATCTTTATTATACTGAAAGGATATTTTAGAATCACTTGAATTATCCTAACAAGTTGCTTTCATTTTTACTTGGACAAAATAATAGAGCCTAGTTCTCAAATGGAATAATCAGAATAAGTAGATGACCCAATATTTCAAAATAAGAAAAAAATGCTTCCTAGTAGCAAGGTTACTCTCTATGTGGTTTCCATTCCTAGACTGGGCTGAAGAATTAAACTGATTCAGTAACACACATATGAGAATAAACACTGTCATTCTCTAAATACCTTCCCCTTCATACTTAGTTTACCTTCGACATTTCAATAGATGACATCTGTTTGACCCAGTAAAGTACCGTCATACCTTTGATTGATTAAATCTGGACACAGCTATTTGATTATTATTTTTCAAGTATGATTTTATTTAATGAACTCTCTCTTAAGAACAGGAGAGCTCAAAGTCCAAAAGCCATAGAATACATGGTGGCTGCAGTGTAGCTCAGGGATAGAGAATGTCCTTAACGTGCAAATTCCCGTATCCATTTCTAACACCAAAAAAGGAAAAAAGAAAGGAAGGAAGGAAGGAAGGGAGGGAGGAAGGAAGGAAATAAGCTTGATAATTACCATGTCCTTGTGTTTTGTACAGTGAAATTGGGGCACCGTTGATAGATGTGCTCAACAGAAAAGGGTACCCACAAATTTTTAAATCTGTTTGGAGTTTCCAGTCACACTGAAGCTCTAAGTTAAGAAATTTTTTAAAAATATAAAGGAGATAGAGAAAGGGGTCCAGCTATATTTCTACACAGAGAAATTGGAAACTCATATAGGAAGAGTAGTTCCACCCACACTTGATTTTAAAGTCAGGAAGGATAGCATCAAACACACTGAGTCACTGGTGTATTTTCTGGTAATAAATAGTAGAAAGATAGAGTGTTGCAAAGAAAGAAAGAAAGAAAGAAAGAAAGAAAGACAGAAAGCGAGGGAGGGAGGGAGGGAAGGAGGGAGGGAGGGAGAGAGAGAGAGAGAAAGAAAGAAAGAAGGAAAGAAAGAAAGAAAGAAAGAAAGGAAGGAAGGAAGGAAGGAAGGAAGGAAGAAAGAAAGAAAGAAAGAAAGAAAGAAAGAAAGAAAGAAAGAAAGAAAGAAAGAAAGAAAAAAAACTTGAAAGCAGAAACTCCAAGTATGGTCATTTAAAAGTTTTCTTTTGTCTGAGTGAGATGTAATGGTCATATTTTATAGGTCCACCATGGACAGTCACTTAGAATGAATTCTTCCTAGTTAATTTCTCCTCTGATTGCTTGATTGTTGCTGTTGTTTGCACTGCCATTTTTACCCCAACAAGTAAGATGTTATTTCTCTTCTTTACTCATGTTGGCATAGGCTATCTGGAGCTGAATGCTGTCCTGGCCTTCAGTCACGGCTGCACAACAGAGATGCGTGGCATTTATACGGCATCTCTCTGACACAAGGCTACACATCCACATTGCACACCATCTGGGCTAATACAAATAAAGCTGTAATAAATCATTCATAGCATTGTGAAATTTTGTATAAATTCATATGAATTCTTTTTCTTTTTTTTTTTTACTTACCTCATGGATATTTCCCAACAGATCTACTGCTCTATAAATGCAAGCAAGTTTATTTGCTAATAATCCCATGATTACAGCTTCGTTTGTTAGCTGTTTTATGCTTCATGTAAAAATGTCATTTTTTTATTGCTAGCAAGAGAGGCTTGATTCAAAACCCTTTTATACGTTGCCTTTTCTGCAGATGAGTTTAGTCCATTCACTGCCCTTTCTCATGCCTGCACTCCAGAATAACGGTATTCTAACAACATACTTAGTGATAAAAAACTGTAATGCTACATTACAACTTTACTTTTATACAATTATATGTATGCGTTCCATCTTTCTTCTACTTACATTAAAAGAAGATTTACAAATGCTTTTGAAATAAAAAGTTCACTTTTAATGTTCCCAATGTCATTAAAGAGACAGGAAGGTCAATATTGTATATATGAGGGCCGGGGATTTAGTTTAGTGGCATAAGTACCTGCCTGGCAGGTGTGAGGTTGTGAGTTCGATCCCTGGTACCAAAAAAAAAAAAAGAAAAAGAAAATACTGCATATATGAAAAGAGTAAATAAGCAAAGACTTAGGGGAACATGGAACAGTGGGAAAGAGCAGCTGATTTCTTTCGATTCTGCTAACTTGTAAAGAAAATGAAATGGAAGAATGGATATTCTTATTCCGTGCCTTTCCCTTCTGTCTTACCTAACAGGAAGCCCCTCATACTAATCAGGATCCATGTTGAATACCAATCTTCAACACACTGGTAATATATCATGCTAAGGGGATGATATGTTTGTCTTGGGTGCTGCCCATACTCTTACTATGTTGTGGTGCAAGTATTTGGTAAACGTCTGCTTCCATGTTAAACTATAAACTTGGTGTTTGTGGAAAATGATGTGTTGATCTTGTGGACAAACAACACACAATTACCTAACTAAAACTAAAGAAGGGGAGAAAGATATATTATAAAAGGGAGCAAGGTAATCTCAGGAAATTACATCCCTAACTGTGCCTTCCAGGAATCTCAAAGTTTTATGTTGCTCATTTCAAAGTTTCTTTCTTTTTTTTTTTTATATATTTTATAGGTTCATCATGGTCAGTCATTTAGAATTAATTATTCCTATTTGTTTCTCTGTTTATATGATCATTGTGTTTACTTTTTCGCTTTCTTCTTCCATCTGCATAGTGACTCATCCCGCTTCATATTTGTATGTCTGTTTTTTCTTTTGACCCTCCAGAAAAGTAGGGTATTATCACAGTTCACAAAGAACTAAAGGCAGACACCTGCTGAAAATAATATGCAAACTTTCTGCATTTCAAATTTTTGTTCCTATGTTAACACTGTAACAATTTTGAAAATATTGTAGACAATGCTTTAGGAATTGCTATCAGTCAAGCATTAACCATGGTAAAAGAATGATAGCAGTTGTGACTCTCAATGATACTGATCAGAATTCAATTTTTCTATGTACCATTGGGCTGGCTCCATTCAGGTGAGTCTCTTAACGTCAACGAACTTTATTTTTCTCATTCATGCAACTATAAAAAATAAAACACACCGAATTTTGGCATTATAAAGTAAAATAGAGTATTTAAAAATACAGTAATACTTCATGTCATAAATGCTTCTGTTTGCAATCAGTTTAGAAACAGAAGCATTCAGCAAAATTTTGCTTCAATTACTAAACTTCATCAGGTGACAAACACGACGAGGCCATTTTCCCCAGAATCATGGAACAAATTAAGTTTGTGAACTGAAATATCACTGCACATTTAAATATGTGTAAAATATTCAAAATATTTATGTTAAATGTAAAAGAATTTTATAAAAGAGTTAACACTTTATATTTTTTACAGTTATACTTGCTGATGGCTTTTTAAATTTTTTCTTTCTCTGTCTACAGTAACTACCCACTCCTATCCCAAATCTAGACAAAGGAAAGTAAAGTTTTTCCATTCATTTCCATCTAAAGGTGCTACCAAACACCAGTATTCACCTGTCATATTCGTTACGAATCGATGCTGACAAGTGATTTGTGGTTTTGTAATTTCTTATCTGAAACAAGGAAGCAGCAGAAGACTCAGGGGAGATGAACTCCACTCCAGATATGAGAAGCCCAGTTCGGTTTAGGTTTCATTTTGCTGAGGCTAAGGTATGATTTCCCTGAAAAGAGACACACAGCAGCAATTTAAACAATCAGTCCCAGTAAAACATGGTGTGGATACTGGACTCCCGTATACACACCAATGAACAAGGGTCCCTTATTGAATTAGCAGGATACTCTGGTCCAGGAATGTGATAAAAGCAAGGTGATAGCCAGTGCTACCAAGCCTCTATTCATACCCTTTTGAAAAATTCCTTTGTTCTGCTCACGCTGATAATTTTTAAAAAGTTATAATTAATGGCGCTTGCAAAAGTACCCTTGCTATATACCCCAAGTTCCCATAGGGTCACTTCAAAGTCAAACTTTCCTGCTTATAGCTCCATAGGCTGACCACAACTCGGCCCAGAATGGTTTGAAATGCAATCATTTTGTATATAAAAACCTGTAGACAATGTCCCCTTGGCAACCCACTCGAGTACACACCCCACCCCTGGTATTGGGAGTGTTCTGCTTTCACTCTCTAATAAATGCTCTTGCAAATTTCTTTTTTGGCTCTCTGACTTGTAATTCTTTCTGGGTTAAGAGGAGAACCCACCAGCTGGACAGTAACATTATCATTTCAAATATAGGGAAAATTTAGCTGCTATTTTAACAAGTTGTAACCAATAAAGGATTAATTTTTAGAATTGTGATCACACCCTGGAGGTCAGCAGATGTAGCCATAATAACTTGTTGGTTATCTCTAGATTTTCAAAATGCCTAACTAAAAATTGTACATATGTACATGGCAAAGCTACAGAGGCAAAGTGTCAAATTTGTTACTTGTAAGTAGTAACTGAATAGTTCTTTGTGAAATTTAATTGATGCGTATTTTTAAAATTATGTGGCCAGCAAAGGAGCAAAGTGACAGTACTTTGCTTTCACAAACTCTGATTCTGCATTTATTTCTGAAAAAAAAAATTAGTTGTTAGTTGAAGTGAAATTGACCTAAGAGAAAGAAACTTACATTCAGGACCATGTCACTGCAAAATCTCACTTTGCAACTACAGATTAAAAACTCAACTAAAAACATTTGCATCAGAAAAATGTTCATTGTATTAGGGGAAATAGTGGGAAGTTAAGTTTGAATGCATTCTAAAATAAGACGGGAATATGCAGTGATTAAATATGACTTTTCACAATTTTTGTACACCCAAAGCTCTGAAGAACCATGGGAAACTAGTGTCACTGCAGATATAATGAGATAATGCGAAGTCACAGTGGATTAGGGTGAGCTCTAAACTCAATGACTGTTTTCCTAATAAGAGAGATTTGGAGAGTCACAGATAATGCCGTGTGAAGGCACCATGAATAAGGACAAAGGACAATGCAGGCAGGGAATGGAGTGGTTCATCTCCAAACCAAGGGATGGTAAGTGTTATCAGCAACACCAGAAGCTAAGCAGAGGCTCTACCACGTTCTTTCTTAGTGTCCGTAGAGAGCAAAGCTCTGCTCAAACTGTGACTCACACTCTTGACCTTTAGAACTGCAAAAGAATAAATTTCTGTTGTTTTAAATTACCTGGCTTTTTATTCTAGAAGCCCTAGGAAAATAATATAGAAAGCTGATAGATTTAAAAAAAAATAATTATGCTTCACAATTAGCAAGTCTACCTGTTTTATTTAGACCCATGAATACTGGCCAGATGTAGGGAACTGGATTTTTTTGCTTCTTGTCAGGCTTAAATATTCTGAGGTCAAGCACTGAATCAGTAATTCGGCACATAAATTAAATTTAGCTATCCCTACATGATAGTACAATTTTCCAAAGTACTTAATTTACTTAACTCTTTGATTTGTTTACTCTTAAAGCATCTGATTCATTTATTTGTATAAGCAAAGGGATACATTTATACTTAGCTCTTTTTCTATGTGCATATATTTATGCATACTTTATACAGGGACATGATTTCTTTTTTCCAAATTCAAAACCATTATAATGCATTAGCGTCTCCAACAAAGCAACAGCCATCAAATGGAGAAGGATTAAGTTAAGCAAAAATGTACCAATGTGCCAAGAATTGAAGAATGTTATCTATTGCAATGTCATAATATACTTGATGGTTTCTATGCTGTCTGCATCACAAAATGTTCCGCAAATAAGTTTGTGCAAATGAACTAAGGATGAGAATATAAATTTATAATATTGATGTTCATTTGTTGGGGATGGATATTTACAGAAAAGTGTATTCATTTTTTGTAACACTCAGAAGCCCCATATGTCCATTCTATAAGTTTAAATGATAAAAGAATAGCTTGAAGGTAATTTCACATTTGCTTCAGTAATATTCTTTTTTACATGAATGTTGATGAAACATAACCTAATACAGTTCCTTAAATAATGAAAATATAGTTGTTTCTTCTTAAGGACAGATTAAAATTGAAAAAATAGTTAGAAATTTAAAATCCTGCCATTATTAACAGAATAAAGAAGAAAAGCCATGTAATCATATAGAAAAATGCTGGTCAAATTCAGTGGCCATTCACGATTTTAAAAAAAGAAATTTCATTTACAAAATTAAAAGTAGAAGGAAAGTTCCTCAACTTGATAAGCAACACTTACATGAAGTCAGGAGAAAACATTAATAAAAAGTACGAAATATTCAATTATTTCCTCCTAAATTGTGGAACAAGACAAGAATGTCCACTCTGATTAGTCTTATTATATCCAGCACTATAAGTCAAGAAAAAGAAATAAGAACACAGAGCTGAATAGAGCAAATAAAATGTCTTTAATTACAAATGACATAACTTCTATGTAGAAAATCCCAACTAATCTGTAAAACTTCTTTAATAAGTGGGTGTCTAAGTGTTGCAGGATAAAGCATCAACACACATAAACAAAATTCATTCATGTTCCTTTATATTAGAAAGGAATATGTGACAATAAAAAGTGAAAACTTACATTGTTCCAAATAAGTATTTTTATACCTTTCTTGTCTCTCTTTACCCCTATTATCTGTCTTTTATTTCATAATATATATATACATATCAAATTTTTCACATAAGAGAAATCATGTGATATTTAAAATTGTATGTCTCAATGATTACATAATGCATTACTTAAATTTATGTTCTCAAGGTGCATCCATTTTCTTACAAATGAGTTTTATCCTTCTTTATGGTATTGTGTATAAATACTACATTTTCTTTATCCATTCATCTGTTGATGGACTTGCAGGCTATTTCTAAGATTTAGCTATTATGAACTGTGCTACTATAAACATGGGTATGCACACATCCCTGTAGTGTGATCTCTTTAACTCTTTTAGGAAGATACCCAGAAGGGAAATGGCTGGGTCAAATGGAATTTCTATTTTTAGTTTTTCAATGAATCTCCATACTGATCTCCATAGTGGCTGTGTCAATTTACAGTGCCACCAATAATGAAGAAGTGTTCCTTTTCCCTCACAGCCCTGTCAGCATTTTTTATTTGGTTGATTTCTTGATGGTAGCCGCTCTTTCTGGAGTGAGATGGGATCTCAGTGTTACCTTAGTTTGTATTTCTCAAATGACCGATGATGTTGAACATTTTTTCATGTATTTATTGGCCAATTGTATTTCTTCATCTGAGAAATGTCAGTCATTTACCCCTCAGATAAAGCGCTAGTATCTAGACTATAAAAAGAACCCTTAAAATCAGACCTTCCAAATTTATAGATATAGATAAAATAAAATAAATATTTAAGCAAAATCATAACAAAACATATGTAGGCTCTATATACTGAAAATCATAAAATATTGAAGAAGGAAAACCAAGAAAAGCTATATAAATGGAAACACATATCATGTTCATGAATTAGAAAGCCCAATATTGTAAATAAACCAATGCTACTCAAATGTATAGGATTAATATGATTTTTCTTATTCTATTATGATTTTGCAGAAATAGACAAGTTTATGCTTATATATTTATATATACTATATTTGTATATAATTACATATTATACTAGTATATATTTGTGGAAAAATACAAGACCTAGGACAGCTAAACAATTTTGAACAAAAAAATTGAAATGAATTATTCTAACTCGCTTGAGACCTTTTCTTTGCAACAGTCTTACTATGTAGTTCAGGTTGACCTTGACCTTGCAACGTACTCCGGAGTGGCCTCAAACTTGTGGCATTCTTCCTGTATCAGCCTCCCAAGTGCTTGGATTACATGCATTCACCACCAGGCCAGGCTGAAAACTTATTATATAGCCACACTAGTCAAACAATGTTGTATTGGAGAAGAGGTATACTGTACACATCAATAGGACAAAATAAAGAACCTAGAAAAAAAGCACATAAATGTAGGACAAAAGTGCAAAAGTAGTTCAGTAGAAGAACTATAGATTCTTCAACAAGTACTGTTGAATTAAATAATTAGGCAACCATAGATAAAAATTAACTCAGAATAGATTGCAAACTTAAATACAAAGTGCAAAAGCTCAGAAAAATATACACAATAAATGTTTTGGAAACCAGAAATATAAAATGTACTTAGATTTCACATCAAAAGCATGACCCCTAGGAGGGAAGAAATTTTAATTTTATTTCATTAAAATAAAAACAACTTTTGCTTGGCAAAAGACTCTGAAGAGGATAAAAAGAGAAGCTGGAGACTTGGATAAAATATTGTAAACCATACATTTGACAAAGCAATAATTTTTACAATATATAGAGCATTACCAAACTAGACAGTGAAAAGAAGCAATAACTCAGTTAGATGTGGACAAAAATTGTAAGGCAGTCATTGAAGAGGTTATATAGGTTGCAAAAGAAGCACATCTAAAAGGTATTCCACATGATTAGCTATTAGAGACATATAAATCAAAAACACAGAAAAATCACTGCACAACTACCAGGATGGCTAAAACAAAATAAATAATGATATCAGATGCTGGTGAGGATGCAGAAAAACTGTACCTCTCATATATTATTAATGGCATTATAAAGTGGTACAGTACAGCCACTCTGCAAAAGACTATGGAAGTTTCTAGCAAAAATAAACATGTTCCTTCTATATGATTCAGTGATTGCATTCTTAAGCATTCAGTACAGAGAGATAAAAATTTATGTTATCATAAAACCTTTGTACTAGTATTCATAGGTGTTGGAGACCTCTGCAAAGAGGCTCTGAGCGGGATTTAAAATTAACAAATTGGCTTTCTATGTTTATCTATGAGTCTATCCTAGGCCTAGCCCCCTTTGCCTTGTGATGGGAGCTGATTCATAGTAAGTGAACCTCTATGAATCACTGGTCCTGGCTGAGGCCTGTAGTGGCCAATGAGGCCAGAGATACCTCAAAGGGCAAGATAAGGTCATTGCCGATGACACCTGGCTCAGACTCAATTAAATAGATAGAGACTGTAGCTGCAGGCATCTCTTTCCCACCATAAATGTCATCATGGAGATAAGATGGTTCTCCTAAATTGGCATAATTTACTACTTGGAGAAGTCTTTGAAGTGATTCCCAAGGTCCTACTCATTTCCTGCACTTTCCTCAGTATCCCCTCTGTTTGTTTGAAAATGTGAATGAATACAGGCTGCACAGAGAAGCTCTTTGTCTTAACCCTCATTATAGCACACACATTAAAAGGTTTATGGAAAGGAATTAGCATATAGGGTCATGGAGACAGGCTTGGTGAATCTAAAATCTGATTGGCAGGCTGTCATAAAAGGACTAGAAAGCTCAGGAATAGGCTGAAGCTTCTGTCCACAAGCAGAACTTCTACAAGCCTGGCTCAGTTTTGCTTTTAAAGTCTTTCAATTGATTGAGTAAAGCTGTACTACCTGAAAAAATCTGTTGTATTTAAAGTCAGTCATTTGTGGACTATGGTCATACCTACAAAATACCATCAAAAACAGACTACTATTTTAATTAATAACTGAACATCTTACTTTTGGATACATTAAAACTAACAAAAACCATCATATGCACAAACATAAGATATATTCTAATTATGCCCCAGCGAGGTCCTGGGAGTAGTCATGCCTCAATTGCACCTAGGACTCAGACATAAATACCATTCTTTACTGAAACCAGGGGCTTACTTGAACAATGAGTAGACTTAGAGCTGTGTCAGGAAAAAATGTATAGGTTAACCCTATAACA